>CAUYUJ010021660.1:433635-466135 GCA_963575745.1 Prorocentrum cordatum | reverse complement strand
AAGGCTGCACCGCCGCAAATAGTGCATGCGAGTTGTCGCACCGCAGTGCGCCTCGCGGACGGACCCTGGTCCGCCTACTTGTCCGATCTCTCTCTCTCTCTCTCTCTCTCTCTCTCTCTCTCTCTCTCTCTCTCTCTCTCTCTCTCTCGCCTGTCTCCTCTCTCAACTCCCCCTCTCTCTCTCTCTCTCTCTCTCTCTCGCTCTCTCTCTCTCTCTCTCTCTCTCTCTCTCTCTCTCTCTCTCTCTCTCTCTCTCTCTCTCTCTCTCTCTCTCTCTCTCTCTCTCTCTCTCTCTCTCTCTCTCTTCTCTCTCTCTCTCTCCTCTCTCTCTCGCTTCCTCTCTCTCTCTCGCTCTCTCTCTCTCTCTTTCTCTCCTTCTCTCTCTCTATCTTCCTCTCTCTCTCTCTCTTCCTCGCTCTCTCTCTCTCTCGCTCGCTCGCTCGCTCGCTCTCTCTCTCTCTCTCTCGCTCGCTCGCGCTCTCTCTCTCTCTCTCTCTCTCTCTCGCTCTCTCCCGCTCTCTCTCTCTCTCTCTCTCTCTCTCTCTCTCTCTCTCTCTCTCTCTGCTCTCTTCGCTACTGGCTTCTGACGGAGTCTGGGTTAGGTGAGCCTGAGTGTGGGTGAGTCTGAGTATGGGTACGTCTGAGTGTGTGTGAGTGCCTGACTCTGAAAGAAATGAATCTGAGTGTGAGTGAGCTTGTGTATGAGTGAGTCTGGGTGCGAGTCTGAATCCCAATGGTGCCCCTGGCAGTGTCTGGCGACTAGGAGGCCCGGGTCGACTCCTCTTTGGGAAGCCAAAATGCTGCCCCTGGCAGCGTTTGGTGACTATGAAGCCCCTGGTGGACCCCCCCTGGGGCTCCCAAATGATGCCCCTGGCAGCGTTTTGTGACCATGAGGCTCTCAAGAGATACATGTTGGGGACGCCAAACGGCAATTCTAGCTGAGGCGTCCCACCAAAATCGGCGCGAACGGGCTCGTGAGATCAGCCAGGGTGGCTCCCCCTTGGGGCTCCCAAATGATGCCCCTGGCAGCGTTTTGCGACCATGAGGCTCTCAAGAGAGACATGTTGGGGAGGCCAAACGGCAATTTTAGCTGAGACGTCCCACCAAAATCGGCGCGAACGGGCTCGTGAGATCAGCCAGGGTGGCTCCCCCTTGGGGCTCCCAAATGATGCCCCTGGCAGCGTTTTGTGACCATGAGGCTCTCAAGAGAGACATGTTGGGGAGGCCAAACGGCAATTTTAGCTGAGACGTCCCACCAAAATCGGCGCGAACGGGCTCGTGAGATCAGCCAGGGTGGCTCCCCCTTGGGGCTCCCAAATGATGCCCCTGGCAGCGTTTTGTGACCATGAGGCTCTCAAGAGAGACATGTCGGGGAGGCCAAACGGCAATTTTAGCTGAGACGTCCCACCAAAATCGGCGCGAACGGGCTCGTGAGATCAGCCAGGGTGGCTCCCCCTTGGGGCTCCCAAATGGTGCCTCTGGCAGCGTTTTGTGATCATGAGAGAGTGTGAGTGTGAGTGGATGTGACTGTGAGTGAGTCTGAGTGAGAGTGAGTCTCATCTTATCTTATCGAGTCCTATCTTATCTTACCTTTATTACCCTCTATCTTATATTATCTTGGAATCTCTTATCTTGTCTTAGCTTATCTTATATCAACTCATCTTATCGCATCATATTTTGTCTTATCTTATTACTACATAGGCTGTCTTATCTTATCTATTATCCTACCTTGTCATATATCTTATCTTACCTTATCATATCTTGTGTTATCTTATCTTATCTTGTAGTATCTTAGCTTGTCTTGTCTTATCTGGTGATTATCATTGGGAGGAGGGAGGCGCGAGCGGGAGGAAGAAGGAGGAGGGGTGGGAGGCGTCAGAGTAATAACAAGAACCCCAATCCTTAGGATATGGGGAATAATAGGAAAGAAGAAGCAGAGGATAATAAGAAGAGGACGAAGAAAGGAAAAATCCAAAGTTCCAAATCTATCAAGTTTAATTTGCAAGCGCTTTATGAAACATTATGTTTTAAAGTGCTCGTGTAGGGTAGCTCATGTGCTTCATTTTCCATGGATAATCAACCCCAGGGGTAAAAAAGTTCAGGCGAGCGTGAGGACAGATAGAAATAAGAGAAGAAGAGAAAATTATAATAATAATAAGAACATTGCTCGTTTCGTTTGAGTCTGCCTCCCAAAATTATTGGTTTCGCTTGACACATCCTGAAAAAGTGTGATCGCTTCGCTTCATGTTGCGATATCAACATCGCTTGATGCTGCTATGTCAACATAGCGTTTCGAGGTGATAATGAAGTTCGGCCTCAGCGCTCGCCGCCCAATTTGAATTTTGTATAGGGCGACGATAATCAACTCTAAACACTGAAGGGGGGGTCCCTTTATTATTATCGGCATGCGGTTAACTCTGAATGCAAGGTCTACCTCCGCAGTTCAGAATTGATCAGACAACTCTAAACACTTCGATGCGAAGTGCCCAAGGGGGCGGCTCAGGAGCTCGCGCGACGGGCGAGCGGCTCCGCCAGGGGCGCGAAGCCCAGCGGAGCCAGTGCGGAGGCGCTGCCCAAGCGCCAAAAGGCTCCCAGGAGCGCGAGTCGACCTGCCGCGCGAGCGAGGCGCTCGGGGCGGTCTCGACCCACGACGTCAACGCCGCCGCGGGCTGCTGCGGACCTCGCGCCGACAAAGGCCTGCAGCCCAGCAAGCAGACGCCAGGGGCGGCGAGACGCATGAGCGCGCGCTGGCGGGGGCGCCGGCGACGCCGCAGGCGGAACGGGCCGTGCCGCGGCGGTTGCCGCGCGCAGTTGCAGCAGCGGTGGTGCCTCAGCGAACGCGCCCAGCACGGAAGGGGCGCAGGCCCGCGAGCGCGCAGCGGCTCAAGGCAACAAGAGGCCGGCGGGCCCACGCGAGACGGACGACGAGCGGGCGAGGCGCTTGCAGCGGCCTCAGCCCGCAGCGCCGCCAGGCCGCGAGGGGCGCGAAAACGTCGCGCGCTGCGCAAAGCCGCGGGGCATGGCGCGATCAGCGCCGCCTCGGAGGTGCAGGTGGGCGGCGGCCGCGCGCGGGGCCGGCAGTTGCTGGCGAGGGGGCGGCAGCGCGAGGCGCGGCTGCGACCGCGCTTCAGACCGGGCGGGGCCGGCGGGCGCGCTGCGAGCATGCCCGAGAGGTCCTCGATGGCCAGGGCCCGAAAAATGAAACGTTCGTCGGAGACGGCGCGGGGCTGGGGGACAGGGCGCCGCCGACCGCGTGGGCCAGACTCGACTCGGACTTGTAGGCGGCGCCCAGGCCCCGCGGCGCCCTCGCCGGCGCGCCGCCGCCACGGCGCCGCGAGCACAAAGATGCGCGGCGGGCGAAACGACGGCCCGAGAGGCCGGGCCGCGCAGCGGCTAAGAGCGCGCCGTCCGCAAGCGCGCCCGTCTGCCCCGCCGATGTTTAGACGGCAGGGGATCGTCGTTGAGGCATGCCCGCGTGGCGCCTTTTGGCCAAAGGCTGGCCGGGGCCAGCCCTGCGCCGTCGCGGCGCGGGATGCCGCAGAACTGCGCGACGCGCGCCATGGGGCGCTGGGGGCCAGCCGGGCTGCCTCGGAAAACGCGCGAGACGGCGGAGGCGGCCCCGGCGCGAAATCGCAACGCAAAGCACAGATAGTGGCCGCGCGGGTCGGCGACGCGCTCGCGCCTTGCGGCCGCATGCCGCATCTGAGGGGCAGCCATGCGCGCGATGAGGCACCCTCGCAAGCCAAAAGCACGGCCAGCGCGAAGACATCGCAGAAGCGGAGGAAGGCGTCGTTGGGCCTGTGCACGCCGGAGAAGGACACCAGCAATAACCGGGCCAAATCGCGCCAGCCCCACTGCGGCGCCAGCGCCACGGTAGCCCTGAAGACCTGAAAAGGCCAGGGCTGGCGCGACTGGGCAGGGCGACCCGGCGCGCCCAGGATGGCGCGAGCGAGCCATGAGACGGCGCGTCCAGAGTCGAGGAGGCGCTGGCCGCAGCTGCAAACAACCTTAGCGACGTCGCGGGCAGGGCAAAGCGCTGCAGGGCCTGCGGGTGAGTGGCCCGCCTGGCGGCACCATTCAAGGACGCGCGAGAAGGCCCGGGGCCTCGTCTTGCGCTCCGGCGAACCGAGGCCCTCCTCGCGAACGACGCACGCGCCCGCCGGCCTGGGCCGAGGGGCGGGCCCAGCGCGCCTTGCGGAGACCGCGGCAACGCAAGCGCCCGCGGCGCTCTCGCCGTCGATCCCGAAGGCAAGAATAGCGCAAAAGGAGCGCGATGGGCCTTGCGCGCGAGCTGCGGGGGGACTGGCGAGGAGGGGGGGGGGGGGGGGCGCCGACCGCGCGGCGCATGGGCTGGTCGGCGCTGGAATCGGTGAGCCGGTTGATGCCAGAGCCGCCCAGCTGGTCGGCGCTGGAATCGATGGGCTGATCGGCGCGGGGGTCGGCGAGCCGGTCGGCGCGGGAGTCGGAGAACAAGTCGACGCGGAAGCCGCCTAGCTGGTCGGCGCTGGGATCGGCGAGGTAGTCGGCGTGGGAGTCGGCGGTGGAGTCGGCGCGCTGGTCGGCGAGGGGGTCGGCGAACTGGTAGGCGCGGCGGTCGACGAGCTGGTCTGGCGAGCTGGCGCGCGCCGCGCCGCGCGCGGACTGCGCCGCCGACGCGCGCCGCGACGAGGGCGGCCCCGCGCTGCCACCACCGCGCTCTGTAGGCGAAGCGGCGACGGACTCAGCAGCGGGCGCGGGGCGGCCCCATGCGCGGGCCCCCCCAGGGTCGGGGGCGGCAGAAGCCCCCAGGGCCGAGAGCGCGCCGCGAGCAGCCCGCGGGACGGCGGCCACAAAACCGTCGAGACGGCGGATGACCGCCGCCCGCGCGGTCGCCGGCAGGGCGCGCGCGCGCGCGGGGCGATCCAGGCGAGAGCGCTGCGCGCGCGGCGGCCCAACCCGTCGAGGCGCAGGGGGCCCCTGCCCAGATAAGACGCGAAGGACCAGGCGCGCCCACTGCGAGCAGCCGCGCGCCTGGGAGGGCCGCCCCGCCCCAGGACGCGGCGCGACCCGAGACCCGCGCCGGGCTCGAACCCAACGCGGGGGGGGGCGCGGACGTCGCGGTCGCGCGTGGATGGCAGGGGTCGCGGTCGCGCGCCGACGTCGCGGTCGCGGGCCGACGTCGCGGTCGCGGTCGTCGGCAGGGTTCCACCTGGATGGGGCGCGCGCAGACCCCGGCCCCCGAGCATCGGCGAGGCGCGCGGCGCAGCTCGCGATTGAGCTGCGGCGCTGCCGATCTACCCTCGGAGAGCGCGCCCGCGGTGGCGCGGGGACCACGACGATGCATCTAGCATCTGGCGGCCGTCCAGGTCGGGGCAGGCAGCCTCCTGGATAAAGAAAGCAGCGAGGCGCAGCCCTTTTGCGTTGACGCGGAGCTCGGGGCGGTGAGGGAACGCGCGCGAGTGGCCAGGGTCCCGCTGGAGCTCGGTTGCGACCGAATTGACGAGGAGAACCTCAGGCGCCACTCGCCGACGAAGGCGGCGGCGATCGCGCGACAGAGGGCGGCGGGATACTCCGCGCGCCTCTCGCAACGTTCAGAGCGAGCGCGACCGCCGCTGCAAGTGGCGGCAGCGCGAACGAAGACGGGCGCGCGAACCAGGCCCCCAGCGAGAGCGCACCCTAGCGACGCTATGCTCGTCGGCCACTTCGCGCAAGGGGAAGCCGCGAATGCGGGCGCAATCGGAACGAGTCGAAGCGTCGCGGTTCACCTGGAAAGCGCAAGCGTCGCATCGCACGATGGGGCACCCCAGGCGGGCGAACAGCCTGCGACGGAGGTCGCAATGCCGCGAGTAGGCCGGAGCCAGGTGCTCCACAGAGATGCGCGCCCCCTTGCGCTCGGCGGTCACGGCCCGACCCAATGGCTCGCGAAGAAGAAATAGTTTGCCCTTCGCGGGGAACCGCGCACTTCCGATCGAGCCCCCAATGGCAAGATCGCCCGCGGTGCTCGGGGCGCCGGGCGACCGAGAACGTCGCGCAGGCGGGCGCGGCGTGCATCCAAAGGGCGCGACGGCGCTCGACACAGAGGATGAGCCACTCGAAGAGGCGATTGCTCGCGACGCCCGCCGTCGCATGGGCGTGGCCGTCGACGCTGCCGCCGCTGCCGCGAACTGTGGGCTTGGGCCGCAAAGGATCCCGACGAGGTCGGATGCCTCGATGAGCGCTCGCCCTGAGCCACTCCGCGGATGGGCGCTTGAAGGCCGCGCGGTCGCTCCAGAATCCCCGCCCCCGCGGCGTCTTCGGAAAGCCGCGGGGTAGGCGGGTGGGGCGGCCGCGCCTCATCCTGCGCCGCCAGAATTCTTCGCGCGCGCCCGCCGGGGCCTCGGCGGAGCACCCGGCGACGCCGTGCATGGAGGCGCCGGGGGCGCGAAGGCGCTCGCTGCGCGGCAGGCGAAAATTGGCGACCATCAGCGGCGCAACCGTGGCTCAGGGCAGGAGGTCGGAACGCTTCGCGCTGGACAGGAGAGCGACGTCGACGTCCTGGTCGAGGGGGCACAGCCCCTTATAGAGCCTGTTCATGATGCGCAGCATGGGGTGACGGAATCCAGGGGCGAAGGCCCATGAAGGGGGCGAGACGGCGCCGCGGCGCGCCCGCCCGCGCACCCGCCCGCGCGCGTTCCCAAACTTTGAGAAGAAACAGAAAAACAGGCCAAGGCATGCCGGCGACGGCGACCCGACCTGGCAAGACCCGCGTCGCCGCGGATTTCGATGCCAAGCAGGGCGGCGCGCCCGGCGTTCCGCGCGCCCGCGCCCAGCTGCGCGCCGAAGCCTTCGGCGCGCAGGGCGGCTGCGCGAAGGATGCCTGGAGCTCCGGGGGGCTCGCGCGCCGGCCGCGGGGAGCGGGGCCGGGCCTGGCGCGTTCGCCGACGACAATGGTCTCGGCGCGGGAACCAATCGGGAACGGCGACCGCCCCAGGACGCGGGCGTGAACGGGGCACGCCGCGGGCACCTCGTCGAAGATCGCCTCGTGAGCCCCGGCGCAGAAGCCGGCGGCATTGATGCCCCCATAACCGTCGAGGCGCAGGGGCCACCGCGCGCGGCGACGGGGTCGAGGATGTGCCCGCGGCGCTTGAGCCGCTGATCAAGGCGACGGAGAGCCGCCGCGCGCACGACGCCAGAGGCGACGCACTTCATCGCAACCGCGTTCGTGAGCGGCGGGCCCCATAGGGACAAAGAATGCGGGGGGCGCGTCCGCCAGGTCGTCGGGATGGGCCCGCAGCTCATGTCCTTCAACTCGTGCTCGCAGGGCAGAGACCCAGCCCCGTGACGCGGCGCTCGCGGGCGTTGCGCCGTCTGCGGTCAGAAACGACCTGATCCATAGCTGCATCTTTGCGGGCTGCGATCTGTGCGAAGCGGTCGGTCACTTCGCCGGTGGGGGGACAGCCCGAGCTTAGCGCTTTCGTCCCAAGAGCGGACGTGCGAAAGTGCCTTCTGGTCGGGTCGATCCAAAGGGTTCGGCGCCGTCCTGCGCGAGCTCCATTTGCCGTGTTACTGCAACGGTGGCAGCTTCAAGCACAGGCAACAACCTCGCCAAGTCCACTGCTGGGTGGGGGTCGGCCGCGATGCGCGCCCTGGAGGCATCGAACGCCTTTGCCGCCGCGGCAATCGGCGGGGGCGCCGAATTGCCGAAACCGCGCCGTTCGAGGAGAAGTACGTCGTCAAAAAACCTTTCTGCGCGTTCGTCAGGCCGCGACCCCCAGCGGGGCAGGGGTCCGGAACTATTCCTGCACCAACCTCTCGAGCCGAAGAGCCATGCCCCCGCTAAGGCGGCCGGGAGGCGCCCCAGTCCTCGGGCAGCGTCGCGCGCCGGCGGGGCGCAGGTGCGAGTGAGCGACAACGGCGAGGTTGACGGTCACTCGGAGAGCGAGGCGGCGGCGCTCTCGTACGCGAACGCGACCGGGGCGGGCAGGGCACAGGGGCGCAGCTGGGCTGGCAACGACCCTGGCAGACGCCGAACGCAGCGCGCAGCGTGCGAACGAAGCGACGGCCCCCGAGGAGGAGGCGAACCTTCGAGGAAGAGCGAGCACGTGGGCCAGCACGACGGCGCGGGCCGCGAAGGCGGCCACGCGGAGCAGGGGGGACGAGGCGGCGCGGGCGACGCTCGGCCGTGCAGCTGAAGGCTTCCCAACGCCTCAGCGCGGCAAAGCACCGCGGGGCGGGCGCGCGGGGGCGCCGCCACGGTCGCGCTCAGAGGCGAGAGGCTTCACGCGCCCAGAAGCGACCGAAGGCGGCGCCGCGCATCTGCCGCACGGGCAGGACTCCTATGCACACGGCCCACATGTAACTGGGCGCGAGCACGCATGCTCGCTTGGGGACGCGGCGCGCCCGCTCCAAGTGGAGCCGATGCGACCTCGCAGGGCCCCAGAGGCAGCGCGCGACTGCACCTCCGCGCCCGCAACAGCGTGCGCGAGAGGCCCTAGAGCGAAACCAGCGCCGGGCGGACGGGAACCGACGCCAACGAGTTCGCCAGCAAGGGAGGGGGCCTAGGAGTGATACGCACGAAGCGACAGGGCGACAACCGCCTCCCGAAACGACAGCGTCACCGTCGCCGCGTCCGCGAGAGTCCTCAGTGCCCACCCCGTGCACCAGGGACGTCAGGCGCATCAGAGAAACGTGCAACAGCCGCGCCCGCGCAATCCCGAAGCTGGAGCCGGACGCGCCTCTCACAGGCGTGGCGAGCGCGAGCGGCGCAAACGACGCCCGCGCTAAGCCCAGCGGTTGCTGCGGGGGCGCCAGCAGGCGGGGCGTGGGGGGCAGGCCCAGGCGGTGCCAGAACAGGATCAGCGCGTGGAGCGCGGGCCGGGGGCGCCGCGGCTGGCGCTTGCGCGTTCACGCGGTGTCCCACCGTCGGCGGGGGCTCCAGTCCTGGGGGCGGCCGAACAATGAGCCCCGGAAAGAAGCAGGCGACTGGCGGCTGCGGACAAAACTGGCGGACGCGGGCAGGCTGCTCACGATCCAATCGCGGCACGCGCTGCTGCGAGCCGCGGGGCCCGCTCAGGGGGGCCCTCGCAGTCGAGAAGGCTTGCCGCGTGACGGTCAGGCGGAAGTGCGCGGAGGCGACCGCGGCGCAACTGGGCCGCGAGCCATTGCCCAAGGTTCTGGGGGGCGGCGGGGGCCGAGGACACCGTGCGCCACAGAGAACGCAGCCGCAACGCACAGCGAAGCGGAGCCATCCAACTGCGGTCAGCACAGCTAGAGCCGCAATTGCCGGACTGCACGCCGACGTCCTGCGCCACAAACGCGTGCGGGCGCGCCACTCTCTACGCTTCGTGGCGCGACTAGCGCCAGCGGGCGCTCAGGCGGTAGCACTGGCGGGACAGGGCTCACTGGACCAGCATGGCCTCGCCCCCTCTTCCGCTTGCGCCTGCTCGAAGAGCGCCCACCAGGCGCAATCGGCGATGAGTCATAACGGGGAGTGCTCGACACTTCCAGCGGCCGAGCGGCGGCGAATTCCCCGCAACTGCAAGCAGCTGCCGAGACTGCTGCCGCGGATCCAGCAGGCGCTCGAAGAAGCTGAGAGTGGACTCCTGCAAATGATCCTCGTGCGCCGCAAGGCCCACAGGGTCGTCGCCTTCCTCGTCCGACGAGAAGGCACGGCCGAATGACCCCAGGGCCGGAGCCTCGCGCAGCACAACGGTGCGTGGCGCCTCGGCGTGGGCCGAGCCTGTGAAGCCGAGGGGGGCCACTGAGCCCAGCCGGCCAAAGGGCGCCAGAAAGACGCCCGCGAGGGGCGCGAGCCTCGGAGCGAGCACGGGCGGCCGCGCACGTGCGCGACGAAGGCGCTCGAGTACCGAGCCTGGCAAAGTGCGACAGGAGAGCACCGTGCCAAGCTCTGGCGTGGGCCGAGCTAGCGGGGCCCACCGAAGCACCACTGAAACCTGCCTCCTTACCGAGGCCGGCCTCGACATTGAACCAAACTGGCGTGAGACAGAAAGGGAGGGAAAAGAGAAGAGGTTGGTAGGAGTCACCTCCTCCGACTCCTCCATCCAGGGCGCGGTCATCTTCGCGTGGTCCGCTATTGCATACTTTCCATTTCTTCGACAGGGAGGCGATGCTCTGCGCGTCGGCTGGGACTCTTCGAATCGCGGCGGTAAATGCGTCACTCGGTGGCAAGGGCGTTTCACACTCGGTCAGCTGCGTGGCATGCGGGCGACCACGGGCAGATTGCAGGCCAGTTCTCTCCGTGCGGCAGTGGCCCGCACACCAGGCGTCTCCTCAACCTCCATGCGCTCCTCTTCGTTCTCCGCGTCCACGGGATGCACCGAGAGCTCCAAGACCTGGGAACGACACCCGTTCAATATCCTCGTGCTGCCGGCTGGAGCAGTCTCTCTAATGCTCTGTGCTTCGACCAGCCGGCCAACATTCGGCGGTGATATATTCCCGCGAGCAACTCCATTCAGCGCGGCGGGCGAAGAGCGTTAGTGCGCAGCGGGGGACCGACGACTCAGGACGGTAGGGATACTCGATACTAGAGCGGCATCCTCCTCATCCTCGACGCGTTCCTCCTCATTCGCGTCGTCGTCACCGTTCTACGCCTCCGCCAAACAGACGGAATGGAAGGCGAGGCGAAGGAGGGATGACTATGAGCTGGGGCTGCGCCGGTGGACGCTGACTGCTGCGTGCCGCTCGGCCACTGCATACCTAGCAGCAGCCAGCCCAGTCGTGCGAGCCGAGGCAGCTGGGCGCGAGGCGCTTGGAGCAGCCTCAGCGGCCGCGGCTCCCCATGCCCAGGCCGCACAGGGAGGGAATGCCCTCGCAGGGCAGGGAGGCCCAAAGCTGGCGAGCCTGAGCGATCAAGCGGGGCGCGAGGCGCCATCAACCCTCTGCGAGGGGCGCGCCGTGAGTGACAAGGCGGCCCAGCGGTACACGCAAGGCACTCATGGGCCGACACGCGCCGCCGCCCGACGGAACCAGCAGGAAAGGGGCCCAACAAAGGCAAACGCGCGCGCGCAGCCCTGCCCCCCCCCCCCCGAAAAACGGAAGAGCGGTGCGGGCTGGAAGATCAGTTCGCACCCTGGACCTGTTCTGGGTACGCTCAGGACAAAAAACTGGGACGGGTCCAGCCGCGGCGATGAGGGGCTCCGCGGGAGGCCCAGAAAGGGCGAAAACATGCCAAAACCTCGACCTTCGAACCTCGAACTTCGAGATCTGGGGTCTTCGATCTCCCTCCGACTCCTGCGTCGTTGGGAGGGGCTCGAAGAATACGCCAAGTCGTCCAGTCAGCGAAGGATCTCGGTTTATAGAAGCCCCGACTTCCCAAGCAGTGGAACGCTGGAGTGTCTATGCACCAAACTCCTTCGCCGCGTCCCCTGGTGCCTTGGCCACCCAGACAACGTGCTGTATGCATAGAGCCCCTCCGAGTCGGAGAGCCGCGGCGAGCGGGCGCGGCGCGCGCGGCGCGTCCCGTCGAGGTGGGGGGGGCTCTCCTTCTCGAAGCCGTCGTTCTCGGACTTCACCTTGAACTCCTTCGGGCAGCGAAGCGAACAACTCACGGGCATAATCATTTGGAGGTCGGTTCGGATTACTTGGATCGGGGCTGGACCCCCCTCCCTAGCGTACGGAGCGTGCTAGGGGCGGCGTCGGAAGCGCCGCCAAGGAGGATCCAACGCCGGTCCAAGTCATCCGCGCGGGCCTCCGAACATGTTGGGTGTGCAGCTTTGTTATTATTTCGGCTTCGGATGCTTGACTCCGTCTTGGGGATTTGCTCTTGAGATGTTGCCCTTCGTGGGCCTCCAGAGGCCTCCAAGGCAGAAGAGGATGAGGCGGACGAGGAGGCAGAGGAACAACTCCTGGGGGGACTCTTCGGAGCGGCCCCATAAGCTTTTCAACATGTTAGAAATTGTCGGCAGGTCGTGGCAATTGTTGCAGATGTCTGGAGAGTTCGCTTTTCCGTTACAAGTAATTGGACGACTGTACGCTGTCACAAACTGCGAAGCATGCTCGGAAGAGTTTGGCGATTTGGGGTGGTTGCTGGCCCTTTTGAATGGCCTGCGGAGGCCGCTGGTGACCTCCAAGGCAGAGGAGGCAGATGAGGAAACGAAGGAGGGAGGGGGGAAGAGGAGCAGCAGGGCGAGATCGCCTCACAGTCCGCGTCTCATACCTCCAGAGCTCAGCAACCAGGTCTTACCTCTTGGGCCAGAAAAGATAGGTAGACATCTGACGTGGAAAGACGCTGAAACTGCATTGGGTGTCGGCCATCACCTTTAGTTTTGATGGAAGCCCCCCTTCTATCATTCGACTCTTTGCATCGGAGGGCGCTGAAACATATATAACATCTGCTGTTCAACAATGCTAGATCTGACGTCCGACGAATCTCCGCCACTTCTGGGGCTTAGACCGCCCTGCGATCAACGTGCTCGCTGACAGCGTGGCCCCGCCAAGGCGATCATGCTGGCACCAAGTGCAAACATGATAGGACAAGTTCTGATCGCTGCATACTGCGCGCACGACTCCGCCAGTAACGAACTTGGTGTTTGAGCCGTCCTATTTCTTGCGCAGCCATCTCCTTCCTCGCTTTCTCTGTCCCGCCCCACTTGTCCTCCTCCTCCTCCTCCTCCTCCTACTCCTCCTCGGAATCTCCACTCAAGATCGATCCCTGGACTCTTCGCAAAAGCCCATCCTGGCCAACTTGTCAGTCGGATCGCCCTTCGGACGTTCCCTGGGCCTGAGGCGGCACACCGTGGTCCGAAACTCGAGAGAAACCTCATCGGGTCTCCGCGATCACGCGCCCCCTCCTGGATCCTCCCTGATCCTCGGGCGGGACCTCGTCGATTTCTCCTCCCTTCCTCGGTCCCTCCGCCTGCCTCCCCCCCCTCCGGGGCCGCTCCGCCGCGGCCCCGAGAACTCCGCGCGAGCGTCACAACATGTGTGCTGTGTGTGCCGCTGTGTTTCTGCTTGCCTCCCTCCCGGCCTCCCGCCCGGCCTGTCGTCCTCCCTTCAGGGGCCCTTCCTGCGCCACTCCGCCTGCCCAAGACCGTCCACGTCAAGAGCAGAACCCCAAACCGACGTACCCGTTAGCGAAACCGAAACCGATCGCAAGCGACAGACCGCAAGCAGCCTACCTAAAGGAAACAGCACGAAGCCATCGACGGAACCGACCCGACCGAATACAGCCGACTGCGACCTAGCCGAATCGACCGAACCGCGGACACCCTGGCTCCCTCGATTACTCCTCCACGTGAGAATGACCTTAGACACACATCGCCTTTTGATGCACGGCTTGCCGATCGTTGCGCTGTATCCGGCAACGGCGGTCCGCGTGCTTGGGTTTGGCATCCCCCCCTCGCGCCCCCGATAGCCGCGCACCAAAAGGTCACGCCACCGAAGGGCCACTCCTGCAAAGCCGCCAACGGCGACAGCACACCGAAAACAGACCGAGCGGACAGCGAACCTGCAACCGACAGCCCACAAACAGTCCAGACGGGCGTAGCGGCGCAGCATGACAACCGGCTGAACCAGCCCGACCGAGCGCAGCAGACTGCGGCACAGCCTGAACGACCGAATTTTAAGCATCCTTACTTCATTCGCCGCTCTCGGGAACGCACTGGGCCGGGTCAGCACCAACCCGGGTGCACCAGGGCCACGTCGCGAACCCCAGCCAGCCTGCCGCTTGGTGACTCCCACACCAGGTCAGCGCAGGGAGGGGAGGGGAAGGGTGCGCCGATGGGCGGGACCATAAACTGGGGGTCTAGCGAACCTGATCGGACAAGAACGGGAAGCGCCGCTTTAGTCCAATGGGCGTATTGGTCGAAGAAGAGGAAGAGAAGGAATGCGAGGGCGACGAGGAGGCGATGGCAAGGACGACGCGGAGAACGTGAGGTCAGCGAGGAGGAGCATGAGGACAACGAGGAGGAAGAGAAGCACAAGGACGAGGACGATGATGACCACGCCGACGACGACGACGACGACGACGACGACGACGACGACGACGACGACGACGACGACGACGACGACGACGACGGAGGACAGTAAGATGCAATTGGAGAAGGATGCTGAATCAGGAGAGGGTCCTGATGACCCTATCGGGTTACCCTGGGGGCTCCTGGCGCCGCGCGGGGTTGTCTTGGGGCCTGTTGGGGGCTTCTTGGGGGCCTCTTGGGTCCTCTTATGGGCTTCTGGGGTCTTCTTGGGCTGTCTGGGCGCGTCGCCGGGTTCTTTGGGAACTTTCTTGGGCCGTCTCGGCGCAATCTTGGGCCGTCTTGGGGCTTTCTTGGGCCGTTTGTGGGCCTCCTGGGGCGCTCCTGGGAGTTTATTTGCGCCCTCTTGGCCCGTCTTGGGGTTCTTGGAAGCTGTCTGGGTGCCTCCTGGAGCGCTCTTGGAGGTCTCTTGGGGTGCTCTTGGGGCGCTCTTGGGCGCTCTTGGGGCCCTCCAGGGCGTCTTCTGGGACTCCTTTTGGCCTATCGAAAGCCTTCGGGAAACGATTCTGGGACGATGTCGACTCGGAGTCCCCTCCGGGGCCGATTAATCCCACCACCCCTCTGGGCTTAGGTGGTATAGCGCGTTTTTTTTCTTCCCTATATCACTGTTCCCTATTAGTAAACACCCCCTCCCCCAGGCGACTGGGGGCCAACCAGGGTCCATGCCGACCCCCCTCCCCATCATCCCTTGTAAACAAACAATACAAAACACACTCTGCCTCCAAATTCGGAACATGCGCAACCAACCGTATGCGCCCCCCCCCACCATCCCAATCAAAACACAATACAGAGTAAGTACACTTGGCGGCGGCGGCGGCTGCGGCGGCTGCGGCGGCGGTGGCGGCGGCTGCGGCGGCGGCGGCGGCGGCGGCAGCGGCAGCGGCAGCGGCGGCGGCGGCGGTTTGGCAGCGGGGGGCGGTGGCGGCGGCCGCGGCGGCCGGCGGCCGCGGCGGCGGCGGCGGCGGCGGCGGCGGCGGCGGCTGAGGCGGCGGCGCGGCGGCGGCGGCGACAGGCGGCGGCGGCGGCGGTGGTGGCGACGCGGCGGCGGCGGCGGCGGCGGCGGGCGCGGCGGCGGCGGCTGAGGCGGCGGCGGCGGCGGCAGCGGCGGCGAAGGCGGCGGCGGCGGCGGCGGCGGATTGGCCCCCAGTAGCTGCCCATCCCAAGACGACTGCTGAATATGCTGAAGCTCGGGCCAGACTCGGGTGCTACGTATGTGTTGGGAGGGCGGGTGGGAGTGAACGAGACGGCTTGCGGGCGGGGAGGGGGTAACTTGACCCCTCCCCCTGCCCCCTCCCATGGGCTTGGGAGGGGGGGGACGGAGGCGCCGCAGCGTCCAAGATGGCCCAAGAAGGCTCCAAGAGGGCTTCAAAGTCGCAAGATGGCCTCCAAGATGGCCCGTGTTACTTCGAGGTGGGTCAAGATGACCTCCGACATACCCCCAAGAGGCCCCAAGACAGCCCCAAGACGGTTCCAAGTGCCCTCCGAGCCCTCCACGGCGCCCTCCAAGATGCCAGAACCCTTCAAAAGCCTATGGAAAAGCAATGTGTTTGGCATTATTGCCTTTTCGCTTCCGATGGGCTTTGACAGCCTCAAGGTGGCCACAAGATTGCCCAACAGAGGCCCAAAAGGGGCCCAAGAAGGCCGAAGACGGCACCAAGATCGCCCAAGAGGCGCCCAAGAGCGATCCAAGAGGGCCCCAAAATGCCGCTTGAGAGCCTCCGAGGGAGCGATGCTAATGGAGGGACCTCCTCTCTTTGAGCCATGGGGCCGAAGATGACCCCAAAAAGCCTCCCAGCCTCTCCCCAAAGACCCTCCACCCCGCCCTGTTTGGCCCAATATGGTTCCAAGAGAGCCCTAGATAGGCAAATATGGTTTTCAACATGGCCTAAAATAGCCAAGCATGGCTCAAGATAGCCCCCGACAGACCTCCAAGAGGCCTCACGGCAACCTCAAGATGGCCCAATATAGCCGAGCATGGCTCAAGATAGCCTCCGGCAGCCAATAGCCGAGCATGGCTCAAGATAGCCACCAAAGAGGCCTCAAGAAAACTGGCAATCAATTCTGGATGGGCTGGAGGGGATATTTTTTTATACAGCCGCAGGCGGAAGCGCCAGCGGCGGGAGGTCGCGAACGGGCCGCGGACGCCACTAAATTACCTAACGCGCGCAGGGCCGCGGATCAGGCGGCTCACGACAGCGTCCAGGGCGGCAAAGCCGATGCAATCCAGGGGCAGGAGCCAGCCCCTGAACGGGCATGCAGCGGTGCGTCCAACGGGCCTGAGGTAGGCACCGAGACGGCTCAGCGCAGCCAAAATGGCGCGATAACTGCCACAACGTCCAGGTGCGAACGAAAGGAGCAAACCCGAGGACGTCGGTCCCAGCCTGACAGATAGCTCGACAGGAGAGGTAAGTCCAGCGGGGATCCCGACGGCGGCAGGGAGCCGCGGCGCCAGAACGGCATCAAAGTGTGATGATGTTCCGAGAAACTTCCACACCGAGATGCAACAGCCCAGACCCAGCAGGTGAAGGGCTCCTGGTGCACTCTACCAGTCGAAACGCGGCGTGTGCACATCACAGTGTCACAGTGCTGCACAGAACGAGACGGAGAGCACACACGATACGCTGGAGGGGATACGCGAAGCATCAAGAATTGAAGATGTCTTGAGCGTTTCAGAAACCTGATCGCACAAGACCAGGAAGCGCCGCTTTAGTCCAATGGGCGTATTGGGCGAAGAAGAAGACAAGGAAGGAGAGGGCGACGAGGAGTCGATGACGAGGACGACGTGGAGAACGTGAGGATAGAGAGGAGGAGCATGAGGACAACGAGGACGAAGAAGCATAGGGACGAGGACGAAGAGAACGACGACGGAGGACAGTAAGATGCACTTTGAGAAGGATGCTCAATCAGGAGAGGGTCCTGATGACCCTGTCGGGCTACCCTGGGGGCTTCTGGCGCCGCGCGGGGTTGTCTTGGGGCCTGCCTGCTAGGGGCTTCTTGGGGGCCTCTTGGGTCCTCTTGTGGGCTTCTGGGGTCTTCTTGGGCTGTCTGGGCGCGTCGCCGGGTTCTTTGGGAACTTTCTTGGGCCGTCTCGGCGCAATCTTGGGCCATCTTGGGGCTTTCTTGGGCCGTTTGTGGGCCTCCTGGCGCGCTCCTGCAAGTCTCTTGGGGCCCTCTTGGCCCGTCTTGGGCCGTCTTAGTGTTAGTGGGTACCTCCTGGAGCGCTCTTGGGGGTGTCTTGGGGTCCTCTTGGGGCGCTCTTGGGCGCCCTCTGGGGCGTCTTCTGGGACTCTGGGCCGTTCGAAAGCCCTCCGGGAACGATTCTAAGACGACGTCGATTCGGAGTCCCCTCTGGGGCCAAATTTGTGAGCATGTCTCGAGTGACAAAGGAATTGCTCAGACACCGTTCCTGACATGAACGGGAAACGCGTGAAACCGAAGAGCATGGCAAGAACATGCACCAACATCAAGGTCGACTGTAGCATAGGTGCTCTTCTCGAGCGTCCACGGGGGGTATCAGGTAGAGTTCGCTACCCGCGCAAGTTCAGGCAGAGCTCCTCCTCTCCTCCTCCTCCTGCTCCTCCTCTCCCCGCCGAGTTAATAAAAAGTCGAGCCCGCCAAAAACAATCACCAAATGCTTTGGGTGACTGTTTTGCTGCGGGCGCCTTTGTGGTCAATCGGGGAAGGCTGAGCTCGCGCGGGGAGTGAACTCCACCTGCTGCGGACGATGGAGGGGCGGATCCCCGCGGGGGGTCAGGGCCAAGAGCAAGTGGAGTCCACTCCCCGCTTGAGTTCAGCGACGCGCGCGAAGTGACATTGGCAGCGAGTTCCACCTGGCACCCCTCGCGGTCAATCGGGGAAGACCGAGCTCGCGCGGGGAGTGAACTCCACCTGCTGTTGCTGTAGCGCAAGCGCTTTCCCCGAATGTCCACGGGGATATCAAGTGGGGTTCACTAACCCGCATCGGCACGTCCATTATGATATGATGGTTTCAAGGACCCGTTCGAAGGCATGGTTAGGGGGATGTCTCGAGCAAAACGTTTCTTTTTGAACGACAATGGTGGTAAACCATGGTTTATTCAATGATGTCATTTCTTGGGCCATCTTGGACGACATCCGGGAACGCTCCGAACGGATGCTTGAAAAGAGCTCTTGGTGCACATGAGGATGTCTCAAACGAAACTGCCATGTGTGAAGGTCCGAAGATTATAACAACGTTTTCAACATCCCCGCTTTCCGAAGATGTCTCGGGCGATATGTTCACTTTCAGCATAACACGTCTGAAGATACGACCCCCCAAACTCGCGATTTGGAGAGGAGATCTCATGCAACACGCCCAAAGTTGTGAACCTTTCCCTGACATGAACGGGACGCGCGTGAAACCGAAGAGCTTGACAAGCACATGCACCAACATAGAGATCGACTGTAGCATAGGCACCCTTCCCAAGCGCCGACGGGGGATATCAGGTAGGGATCGCTACCCGCGCAAGTTCAGGCAGATGGGAACCACTCCGTATCCTGGCCATGATGCTCGAGGAACGGGATCCTGGAACCCAGGTGCTCTTCGTCGTCGTCCTCCTCCTGCTCCTCCTCTCCCAGCCGAGTTAAGAGAAAATCGAGCCCGACAAAAACAGTCACCAAGCGCCTTGGGTGACTGTTTTGCTGCGGGCACCTTTGTGGTCAATCGGGGAAGGCTGAGCTCGCGCGGGGAGTGAACTCCACCTGCTGCGGGCGATGGAGGGGCGGATCCCCGCGGGGGGTCAGGGCCAAGAGCAAGTGGAGTCCACTCCCCGCTTGAGTTCAGCGACGCGCGCGAAGTGACATTGGCAGCGAGTTCCACCTGGCACCCCTCGCGGTCAATCGGGGAAGGCCGAGCTCGCGCGGGGAGTGAACTCCACCTGCTGTGGCTGTAGCGCAAGCGCTTTCCCCGAACGTCCACGAACATATCAAATAAAATCCACTATCCGCGCAAGTTCAGGCGAAGCCCCATAATCCCACCAGCCCTCTGGGCGTCGGTGGTTTAGGGCGGTTCCTCTTCCACCCCTCCCCTTCGGGGAGGGGTTTACCCCTCCCCCTACCCCCTCCCCACTGACCTGGACAGGAAGGGCGGGGAGCGGTCAGAGCGTCCAAAACGGCCTCGGCGAGGAAGCCAAAATCATTGATTTTACTATGGTTTTGGCCCCATGTTGGCCTTCTGAGGGGGCAGCGCTAATTAGAGCTCCCCTCTTCTTTCATCGATTTCCTCCACGATGGCCGCAAGAGGCCCCCAGGATGCCCCAAGAGGCCCCGAGATGGCCCCAAGATGGCCCCATGTGGCCCCAAGAAGCTCCCAAGAGGCCCCCAGGATGCCCCCAAGAGGCTCCCAAGAGACCCCCACGAGGCCCCAAGAGAC
This sequence comes from Prorocentrum cordatum, assembly GCA_963575745.1. NCBI lineage: Eukaryota > Dinophyceae > Prorocentrales > Prorocentraceae > Prorocentrum > Prorocentrum cordatum. Next base: position 446,798 of record CAUYUJ010021660.1, on the reverse strand, counting down.
CCCCCAGAGGCACCCAAGACGCTCCAAGAGGCCTCGGCGATAATGCCCAAATCATTGATTTTACCACGGTTTTGGCCACATTTGGGCCTCCTGGGGGGGGGGCACTGCTTCAGATGACTCCAAGAGCGCCTGGGAGAGCCCAAGATGACCTCCAAGATGGCTCAAGATATCCCAAGATGCCTCAAGATGGCTCCCACGATGTTCCAAGAGGCCCCAAGACCGCTTCAGGACGGCCAAAGAGCTCCCCCAGGAGGCCCCGAGCTTGTATGAAATTGGTATAATTGATGGTGGTTTCTGTGTTTGTGGTGAGTATCACAGCATACAGCACATACTCATACACTGCGAGATAATCCAAAACCTTCGGAAAATCCAACATTTTAGGCTTTCTCGCCTTTTCGCTTCCGATAGCCATCCGAGGCTTCAAGATGACTCCAAGATGGCCCAAGAGGGCTCCAAGAGCGCTCTGAAGGCTCCCAAGAGCGCTTCAAGAGGGCCCCACGAGGCGCCCATGAGGCCCCAGGAGGCCCCAACAAGCGCCCCAGAGGCCTCCAAGAGGCCCCCAAGAGACCCCCAAGAGGCCCCAAGAAGCTCTCCAAAGCACCCAAGACGCTCTAAGAGGCGTCCGGGACCGCCAAGAGGCCCCTAAGACGCTCCAGCCGGCCTCCACTGGGGTACCCTTCCTTTGTGTGCTGCCCACTTCCCTGATCGAGGCACTTCCTCTGGGCATCGTTTCTGGATGGGTTGGTGGGGTTACTTTTTTTACAGCCGCAGGCGGAAGCACCAGCGGCGGGAGGCTGGTGGGGTTACGCGAAGCGTCTAGAATTTTGAAAACCACCCTCGTTATTTCCACTTGCCCAGAACCTAACCCTACAGACCCTAAGCCTACATACCCGAACCTGCATCGGCGTGTACATTGTGATATGATGGACGAGCGGGCGCCGGCACCGCTCCACGCGCATGCGGGGAGTGCATACTGCGTAGGACGGCGGTGGGGCCGTAGCCCCTCAGAAAGACATCTTGTCAGCCCATCGCCGTCGGGGACCGTGCGGGCGTCGATTCGCAATATCACTCGTATCCCAAAAGGGAATTTCGTATGTCCACTGAAGCGGACTGCCAATGTTGACACTCTGTGTCCATTCCAACGTCCACTGTTGTTGACGAGTGACCCAATCTTCATAACCACAACTGGCGAATACTCGCTCGGAAATGTGAGTAGGGCGTTGAATCCAGTCCACCCAAGGCTCTTCCTCGCTGCCGTTGTTCGCGTTTGTGTCCGATCTGGCACTGTCGTCGTCGACCTTGACGATTCTTTCTCGTGGTGACCCCAAATCTGAATCGCATCATCTGCAGCTGGGTTGTCGCGCGTGCCTCTCCAATGGGGTAATCATTGTCCATGTTGCACACCCCCGCAACATCGTAGGCGTCACGGTGCCATTGGAGAGTCGGAATTTGTCGCGCAGCGAATGCGATCGATATATAAATTATTCTTCGAATGACCAGAACTTTGTACATGCTGCTTTGATGCGTGCGTCGGTTTCTGTACAAGTCTGTTTCTCAACCGTAAAATGTCGTCCTATATACTTCAGGCTGCCACTGCGCGGTAAGATCGAACTGTTGAGGCAATTCACCATGGTGTCGCACTTCAATGTCATGCAATTACTTTGTCTTCTGGTGGTGTAGCTCAAGACCCGCGCAACCTTCTACTCCACTGCCTTCCCCACTTTTGTGACGTGCCACACCCCCTCCCCATCATACCATGCAATATCAATATTTTGCCCTGCATCATCCTTTACCACCACCGTACCTTTGCTCCATATGATCTGTCTCCCGCTTTGAATACACCGTATGCTGCTTAAGGGCATACTTTGTGTAGCCCAATCGTCTCTCTCGCACGTTCCCCTCCTTAGTTAAAAATTGCTCCCGAAGAATATGTCGCCAGAAACGTGTTCGTCCTTACTCAACGCATCCTGCGTTTTTTTTTCCAACATTCAACTTTAGCTGGCACGCTGGGGAACCCCATGATACCCATTTTGGTTGGGTCCGATCCTGTCGTCGCCGTCACATGTGTACCGTCACCAAGCAACTTCTGCAGTAATGCCCTCAATTGTTCCACCACTGCTGTTGATGCCATATTGTCTGCAAAACCAGATGCAATAGCTTGTTTGTTACGCGCTTCCCCCTCTATTTCACATTTCTTGTCTCCCCCCACCGTTTCGGACCCTTGATCGTGCAGGGCGTACCTGAGCTTATCATCGATCATCTCGCTCACCACTGCCTGCATGCCTCGTTTGTTCGATACAACTCATCAAGGTCGTTCCTCAAGCCAAAAACATCCACCTCCATTGTCTCAATGTTATCAGGATCTGTGCCATGCTATCCTTTACCTCCTTCACCTCCCTCTCCTCTTAGTGTTTTCGATACTCTCCTCCGTCCTGGACAGCTTGCGGGTGATCCTGTCGAATCGTGCACCCTGCCGTTTTTCGTATCTTTGGAACCAGGCGGGGCCTCACTCATCGTCTTCTCTTCCTGTTTCCATACGTCCTCTCCGCTGTAAGCAGCGTCGGATATCTCGATCAAGGTCCTTCCCAACATAATGCGGTGTTGGGTCCTCGTTTTGAATAGACAGCGCCCCACGTTCACTCCTCCCGCTGCCCCCTCCCTCCGCCTCTCATCATCATCATCATCATCATCATCATCATCATCATCATCATCATCATCATCATCATGATCATCATCCTCGTCATCAACATCATGATCATCATGATCATCATGATCATGATCATGATCATCATCATCATCATCATCATCATCATCATCATCATCGGTATCGTCGTCATCATCATCGTCATCATCACCATCATCGTTATCATCATCGTCATCATCAGCATCATCGTCATCGTCATCGTCATCATCATCATCATCATCATCATCATCATCATCATCAGCATCATCATCGCCATCAGCATACCTTTGCCTCTGCATGTCTCTGCGCCGGCACACCCAGCATAGCGCGTCGTGACCCCATAAGGAAAGCCACCGAAGGCGCCAGTGGCAGGGTTCGCACGGCGGCCTCTGGCCATTTCGGCACACCCCTCACAAGGATCGTGGCCCCATAGGAGCTCCACCGAAGGTCCCAATGGCAGGGTTCGCATGACGGCCTCGGGCCATTTCGGCACACCCGCCACAAGGACCGTGGCCCCATAGGGAGCTCCACCGAAGGCGCCCGTAGCAAGGTTCGCATGGCGGCCTCGGGCCATTTCGGCACACACCTCACGAGGATCGTGGCCCCATAGGACCTCCACCGAAGGAGCCAGTGGCAGGGTTCGCATGGCGGCCCCAGGATCGTGGGCCCATGGGAGTTCCACCGAAGATCCCATAGGAGTTCCACCGAAGGTTTCGCTGTGGTTTGGGGCCATTTCGGCACACCCCTCACATGGATCGTGGCCCCATGGGGAATGCCGAATGCTCCAGTGGCAGGGTTCACACGGCGGCCTCGGGCCATTTCGGCACACCCCTCACAAGGATCGTGGCCCCATAGGAGCTCCACCGAAGGTCCCAATGGCAGGGTTCGCATGACGGCCTCGGGCCATTTCGGCACACCCGCCACAAGGACCGTGGCCCCATAGGAGCTCCACCGAAGGCGCCCGTAGCAAGGTTCGCATGGCGGCCTCGGGCCATTTCGGCACACACCTCACGAGGATCGTGGCCCCATAGGACCTCCACCGAAGGAGCCAGTGGCAGGGTTCGCATGGCGGCCCCAGGATCGTGGGCCCATGGGAGTTCCACCGAAGGTCCCATAGGAGTTCCACCGAAGGTTTCGCTGTGGTTTGGGGCCATTTCGGCACACCCCTCACATGGATCGTGGCCCCATGGGGAATGCCGAATGCTCCAGTGGCAGGGTTCACACGGCGGCCTCGGGCCATTTCGGCACACCTGTCACGAGGATCGTGGCCCCATACGGAGCTCCACCGAAGGCGCCAATGGCAGGGTTCGCATGGCAGCCTCGGGTGATTTCGGTACACCCGTCACGAGGGTCGTGGCCCCATAGGATCTCCACCGAAGGCGTCAGTGGCAAGGTTCGCATGGCGGCCTCGGGCCATGTTGGCGCATACCTCACGAGGATCGTGGCCCGTAGGAACTCTACCGAAGCAGTCATTGGCAAGGTTCGCATGGCGATCTCGGGCCAATTTCGGCACACACCTCACGAGGATCGTGGCCCCATGGGGAACGCCACCGAAAGCCCCAGCGGCAGGGTTCGCATGGCGGCCCCGGGCCAGGTCGGCACACCGCCCACAAGGATAGCGGCCCCATAGGAACTCCACCGAAAAATACGCCAATGGCACAGTCCGCATGGCGGCCTCGGGCCATGTCGGCACACCCGTCACGAGGATCGTGGCCACATGGGGATCTCCACCGAAGGCGCCAGTGGCAGGGTTCACACGGCGGTCTCGAGCTATTTCGGCACATCCCTCACGACGATCGTGGCCCCATATGAGCTCCACCGAATGCCCCAGTGGCGAAGTTCACACGGCGGCTGCGGGCCATTGCGGCACATCCCTCACGAGGATCGTGGCCCCATATGAGCTCCACCGAAAGCGCCAGTGGCAAGGTTCGCATGACGGCCTCGGGCCATGTTGGCACACACACCTCACGAGGATCGTGACCCATAGAAGCTCCACCGACAGCACCAGTGGCAAGGTTCGCATGGCGGCCTGGGGCCATTTCGGCGCAACACTCACGAGGATCGTGGCCCGTAGGAACTCCACCGAAGCAGTCACTGGCACGGTTCGCGCGGCGACATGGAGCATTTTCGGCACATCCCTCACGAGGATCGTGGCCCCATGGGGGGTCCACCGAAAGCCCCAGTGGAAGGGTTCGCATGGGGGCCTCGGGCCATGTCGGCACACCCGTCACGAGGATCGTGGCCACATAGGGATCTCCACCGAAGGCACCGGTAGCAAGGTTCGCATGGCAGCTTGGGCCCATGTCGGCACACCCTTAGCGACGATCGTGGCCCCGTTGGAATTCCACCGAAAACGCCAGTGGCAGGGTTCGCGCGACGGCCTCGGGCCATTTCGGCACACCCAACACCGCGCTTCGTGACCCCATAGGGCACTCCACCAAAAACGCACATGGCAGGGTTCGCATGGCGGCCCCGGGCCATTTCGGCACACCCTTCACGACGATCGATGCCCCATGGGGGGCTCCACCGAAGGCGCCAATAGCAGGGTTCGCGTGGCGTCCTCGGGCCATTTCGGCACATCTGTCACGAGGATCGTGGCCCCATACGGAGCTCCACCGAAGGCGCCAATGGCAGGGTTCGCGTGGCAGCCTCGGGTGATTTCGGCACACCCGTCACGGGGATCGTGGCCCCATAGGAGCTCCACCGAAGGCGTCTGTGGCAACGTTCGCCTGGCGGCCTCGGGCTATTTCGGCACACTCAACGCCGCTTTCGTGGCCCCGTAGGAAACCACACAAATACACCAAAAAACCCAATAGCAGGGTTCGCGTGGCGGCCGTTGTCATTTCGGCACACCCCTTACGAGGATCGTGGCCCCATAGGAGTCCCACCGAAGGTCCCAATGGCAGGGTTCGCATGGCGGCCTGACCTTTTTTCGGTCCTGTGGACTCTCGTCCTGGGTCGTCGGCTGTCCGGCGCGCCGCTCCCTCGGCCGACATCGCACAGGCGTGATCCTGGACTCTGGCCGCCGCGAAGTTGGGGGCGGCAAGAAGGACGACGACGACTGGTGGCTGGAGCTCCACGCGCTGGTTTCGCGCGCCGCGCGCCACGAGGACCTCCCGCTCGCGCGGGGTCCACGCATCGAGTTCTTCCCGGCAGCGCCGCCAGAGGGCTCGCGGACGCAACTGGAACAGTTTACGACGCGCACGAAGCGGTGCCGGAGGGAGGCGACGGCTGGGCTTCGCGGAGTTTACCCGCGAGGCTCGACCTGAGGAGAGGCCCGCCAGACCCTCGCCGTCTCTCGACGGCCTGACTGTTTTGCCGCGCGTCGAGTGCGTTCTTCGGGGGCAAACTCTGGATCTCTGTTCAAGGCCAAAACTCTGATGAAGGTCTGATTCACGTCTGCGCTGGAACTCTGATTCAAGTCTGGCCCTCAGCGCCGAATCCGATTTAGGTCTGATTGTAACTGTGATTTAACTCTGGCCCTGAGGCCCAAGTCTGATTTCAGTCTGACTGGGAACTCTAAAGTACGTATGATTATGGTTTGGTTTGGGCCCGCCGAAACCAATGTCGCGGCGTCGGCCCAGAACGCTGCTGGGTCGGCCCCGTGCGCGTGCGTCTTCAAGAACAGCAATGGGAATGCGTAAACCGAGCGGCAGGTCACGGCCGGGGGCCCGGCCGCCAGCTGCCAAATGCTGCGAGCTGGGGCGGGGCAGCGCCCCCCGGCTGCGCGGCCCTGCCCAAAACCGCTCAACGGCAACTGGGGGGAAGAAGAGCTCACCCGAGGTTCGCTCCTCAAAGCTGCCAGCTGCCGCGCCGCAACAGGGCGCGCATCGCGGTGACCGCCCCAGCCCCCGCCGCCCGCCCAGGACAGGTCGGGGGCAGGACGCGCAGGAGAGAAGCGTTGCACTTTTCGCATTGCTCGGGGGCGCGGGGGGCGCCCTGGGAGGTGCCCGGAAAGAAGGTGGGGACAAAGGGCAAGGGTAGGAAAGGCACGATCGCGAGAACGAAGGTGGAGGCGAAGGCAGGACTGGAGTGGGAACGGGGGCGGGGGCGATGGGCGAGAACGCAAGCGGGAACGGGGGCGGGAACGAGGGCGGGAATGATGGCAAAAACGAGGGTGGGAACGAAGGCGGGGACGAGGGCGGGAACGAGGGCGAAAACCAGGGAGATAAAGAAGGCGGGAACGAGGGCGGGAGCGAGGGCGAGAACGAGGGCGAAAACGAGGGCGGGAACGAGGGCGGGAACGAGGGGAGCGAGGGCGGGAACAAGGGCGAGAACGAGGGCGGGAACGACGGCGGGAACGACGGTGGGGGCGACGGCGGGAGCGAAGGCGAAAAAGACAGAAAAAATGAGGGCGGGAACGACGGCGGGAACGATGGCGGGAACGAAGAAGGGAACAAAGGCGGGAACGAAGGCGGAAACGAGGGCGAAAACGAGGGCGAGAACGAGGGCGAGAACGAAGGCGAGACCGGGGGCGGGAGCGAAAGCGGGAATGAGGGCGGGGTCCGCCTCATGCGCCTCTGGGGTTCCTCCGGGCGCCTCGGGGATTCCCTGGGCGCCTCCGGGGAACCTGTGGGGAATCTCTGGGAGGTTTGTTTGAAGTCTGTTTGAGGTATGTTTGAGGTCTGTCTAAAATATTTGACGCTTCGCGTATCCCCACCAGTTTCCGATTGACCCGCCCTCTGGACTCTTCCTTGGGGCCGCAGATCAAACAAATATATCCCCACCAGCCCATCCATAATTGATTACCAGTTTTCTTGAGGCCTCTTGGAGGCTATCTTGAGCCATGCTCGGCTACAGGCTGTCGGAGGCTATCTTGAGCCATGCTCGGCTATCTTGGGCCATATTGAGGCTGCCTTGAGGCCTCTTGGAGGTCTGTCGGAGGCTATCTTGAGCAATGTTTGGCTATCTTCGGCCATTTTGAAAACCATAGTTGCCTATCTAGGGATCTCTTGGAGCCATATTCGGCCAAACAGGGCGGGGTGGAGGGTCTTTGGGGAGAAGCTGGGAGGCCTCTTGGGGTCATCTTGGGCCCCATGGCTCAAAAAGAGAAGGTCCCTCAATTAGCTTCGCCCCCTCGGAGGCTCTCAAACGGCATCTTGGGGCCCTCTTGGAACGCTCTTGGGCGCCTCTTGGGCGATCTTGGGGCCGTCTTCGGCCTTCTTGGGCCCCTCTTGGGCCTCTGTTGGGCCATCTTGAGGCTTCCAAAGCCCATCGGAATCGAAAAGGCGAGAATGCCAAAAACATTGATTTGCCTTAGGCTTCTGAAGGGTTTTGGCATCTTGGGGGGCGCCGTGGAGGGCTCGGAGGGCTTGGATCCGTCTTGGGGCTGTCTTCGGGCCTCTTGGGGGTATGTCGGAGGCTATGTTGACCCATCTTGAAGTAGCATGGGCCATCTTGGTGGCCATCTTGCGACTTTGAAGCCCTCTTGGAGCCTTCCTGGGCCATCTTGCACGCTGCGGTGCCTCCGTCCAGGCGGAAACGAAGGCGAGAACGCGGGCGAGAACGAGGGCGGGAACGAATGCGGGAACGAGGGCGGGAGCAAGGGCGAGAACGAGAGCGAAAACGAGGGCGGGAACGAGGGCGGGAACGAGGGCGAGAACGAGGGCGGGAGCGACGGCGGGATCGAGGGCTGGAGCGACGGCGGGAGCGAAGGCGAAAACGAAGGCGGGAACGAAGGTTGGAACGAAGGCGGGAACGAGGGCGGGAACGACGGTGAGAGCCAGGACGGGATCGAAGGCGAAGGCGAACAAGAGGGCTGAAGTGAAAACGGCTTCGGGCGGGGGCGAGGGCGGGCGCGGGGGCGAGGGAGGAGACGAGGCCCGGCGCGGGGTCTGGAGCCAGGGGGCATGCGAGGGCGAGAACGAGTGCGGGACAGTGAGGCCGAGGAGCGAAGACTGACGTTCGATACGGAGGAGGGGGGAGGGGGAGGATGAAGAGGAACAAATGTACGAAGGGAGGAATGGGGGCCGAGAGCGGGGGGCACCACGTGGAGGGCGACGGCGACCGAGGAAGGAGGAAACGGGACTAGTGAGGCCAAGGGCGGGGGAAGAGGATGAGGAGGAGGAGGAGGAGGGAAGGTGGAGGAGAAAGGCGGGGATAAGGGGAGGAGAAGGGGAGACACATTGAGGAAGAGAGGGGGGGGGAAGTAAGAACAAGGACGCGAACGGGAGAGGAGGGAAAGGGAGGGAGAAGGAACCGGAGGAAGGAAGGAGGGGATAGACGAGGTAGGAAAGATAGCGAGGGGAGGAGGGAGGATGAACAAGGAGAGGGGGCAAGCGCATTTGCAAAGCGCGCCCCGCGCTTTCCGCCCGGGACTGCCAGAATTCTGATGGTACTCTAATTCAGCTATGTTTTGGTTCTGGCCTGGAACTCTTCTATAGTTCGGCTGGAATATGATGTGGTTCTGGCCTGAAACTCTGGTTCGTCTCTTTGGTTTCGTTGAAGCTCTGGTTTAGCTGTGGTCTGGAACTCTGGTTCAATTATGATTTAGCTCTGGCTGGGGCCGGAGCCGACTCAGAGTTAACTCGGAGTTCAGACCAGAGTTACATCAGCGCTTCAAAACACACATCAGACATGAAACAGGGTTCTGGGCCAGAGTAGAATCAGAGTTGAATCGGAATATTGTTGGAGCTTTTGGAGTTTAGCTTTTTCAAGTTAGTGTGCCTCCAAAAACACACACTCAAAGCTTCACGCCGCGGACGACCCGCGCGCGTCGCTGGGACCCTCTTGGTGCGACCAGCGCGCGTCGCGGGAACTCCATGCTGCGCTTCGCCCAGCGCCTCGCTCGCCCCCGCCGTCGGTCTGCCCAGCGGCCAGAGCCTTGCCCGCTATCAGCCAGCCAGCTAGCTTTCTCTGCTCCGCGCAGCGGACCCGCACGCGTCACCGGGACCCCTGCGGGGCGACCAACATGCGTCGCAGGGACCCCGTGCGGCGCCGCACCCGCAGTCCTGGACACTGGCGTGCACGGGAAAGAGGGAGAAACAACAACGGGAAAGAAGCGGGCGCGACCCTTTGTGAGGGGCGCGCCGACATGGGCGTCGACATTCATGCACGCAGACTCACGCGCGCAGACGCACTCATAATCAGGCTCACTCGCGCTCAGACTCATCCGCTCCCAGTCACTCGCACACAAACCTATCGTTTTCGTCCGCGCTGTGTGCCCCGCTACGCATTTCGGCGCGCCCATCACACGATTCGTGGCCACACAGGGAGCGCGGGCGAAGATAAGATACACAATTTCGGTATCCACAACTGCATATGGTTGGATCTTTCGCCAAGCTAATTGTTTCAGGCTGGCGCGGTGGGGGCGTCGCCCCTGTTACCCCACCAAACCTTTTAACAGACTCCAATGCGGCTCAGGCTCACGTGCGGTATGGATCAGATATTTGTGAAAAAGGAAGATAGCTGAGAAAGCTGGTTTAAGAAACACCTGAATGTCTTGTGGTTTCGATGACCCGTTCGGAGGCATTCTCGGAAGACTTCTCAAACGAAACTCTGATTGTTGGACGACCGTGTTGAAATCCCATGTGTTTTGTAAAAAAATCGCTTCTTGGGCCATCTTGAACGTCATCCGCGGGCGCTCCGAATGGATGCCTGACAAGATCTCCTGGCGCATCCCATTTTTTCAATGATGACTCAAACGAAAAGGCAATTTCTGGATGTCCGAAGATAAGAAAGAGCATGTTCTACCGCTGCTGGCGGAAAACCGGGGGGGGTCACTACCGGTTCGAACCCCTCCCCCCCCCCCCCCGGAAAACCGGGGGGGGTCACTACCGGTTCGAACCCCTCCCCCCCCCCCCAGTTCATCATGAAAAGGGGGGGGGGTCACTACCGGTTCGAACCCCCCCCCCCCCCTCGAAAACCGGGGGGGTCACTACCGGTTCGAACCCCCCCCCCCCTCGAAAACCGAGTGGGGGTGCCGGGTGCGGACAGTGGTGGGAACGGTGTTGGTGGGGACAGTGGTGAGGGGACAGCGGGACAGTGGTGGGGACAGTGGGACAGTGGTGGGGACGGTAGTGGTGGGGACAGTGGTGGGGAAAATGGCGGGAACAGGGGGGACAGTGGACAGTGGTGGGGACGGTGGTGGTGGGGGCAGTGGTGTGGGGACAGTGGGAATGAGGTGGAAACAGTGGGACAGTGGAGGGTACAATGGTGGTGGGGGCAGTGGTGAAGGCGGTGGCGAGGACGGCGGTGGGACAATGGGACAGAGGTACAGTGGGGACAGTGGTGGGAACAGGGGGGACAGTGGTGGGAACAGTGGGACAGCGCAGTGGGACAGCGGAGAAGTCAGTGGGACAGTGGGGACAGTGGGGATAGTCGGGCAGTGGTTGGGGCCGTGGAGACAATGGGGAGAGTGGAACCGTGGTGGGAACAGTGGTGGGGACAGTGGGGACAGTGCGACAGTTGTGGGGGCACTGGTGGGGACAGTAGGGACGGTGGTGGAACCAGTGGGGACAGTGGTGGTGAGGACAGTGGTGCTGGGAACAACAGTGGGGATGTGATGCGGAGGGTGGTAGGGACCGGGAGTCGTTTGCTGGCGGTGCGTGGGGGGGAGGGGGTCGAACCGGTAGTGACCCCCCTCCGGTTTTCGAGGGGGGGGGGGTTCGAACCGGTAGTGACCCCCCCCGGTTTTCCGGATCTGGAGGGAGGGGGGGGGGGAGGGGTTCGAACCGTTAGTGACCCCCCCGGTTTTCGACGGGGAGGGAGGGGGGGTTAGGGGAGGGGGGGGGGGCTTTGCCGGGTGGGGGTGGGGTGGGGGGGGGGGGGGGATTTCGGGGGGGGGGGGGGGGGGGCGACCCCCGGGTTCCGGAGGAAAAGGTTGGCAATTTTCCACAGTAAAGCGGCGGTGGATCACGCTCTCTCGAAGATTAGAACAGTTATTTCAACATCCCGATTGTTCGAGGATGTCGCGGGCGAACTGCTCATATGTAGCAGAAGACGTCTTAAAATACGACCCCAAAAAATCTCGATCTGGCGAAGATGTCCCAGGCGAAACGCCCAGTCTTGGAAATAATTCCTCCGGTCCCAGAAGCAACGTTCATCGCGCGACTCTTCGAGTCTGAGCGCGCTTCCCGCCATCCGCCAGGTGTACATCAAGGAGCAGCCACGAGCCCTTCCCCCCTCAGACTCCCTCCAGTTGATCATATTTCCCCCCTGGGTCTACACCAACGTCCATCGCGCGACTCTTCGAGTCTGAGGTCGCTTCCCGTCACCCGACAGCGAGCTCCCAACTGCGGCGCGAACCATTAGCAAAGAAACAACGCACCTAAACTTTATTCAGAACAACGGTCCACGCCAGAGGCGCTTCCCGCCATCCGCCAGCGAGTCCCACCAGCCCTTTGGGCGTGAGTGGTTTAGAGAGCTCTCTCTGTCCTCAACCCCCCTTCTTCCCCTTCGGGGAGGGGTTTGCCCCTCCCCCTACCCCCTCCCCTGGACCTGGAGAGGGCGGGCCGAGTGGTGGCAAGGGGGTCTTTTTCGACTCCTGGGAGGGCCAAAAAACGACGACCCTCACGAGGATTCTGGCCCCGACGGGGGGACGCAGTTTGGCCCCTCTGCTCTTCTTCGAAGCCAAAAACATTGATTTTACTAAGGTTTTGGCCCCATTTTGGCCTTCTGAGGGGGCAGCGCTCATCGTCCTTTATAGCAAAATCATTGATTTTACAAAGGTTTTGGGCTCATTTTGTCCTTTTCAGGGGGCAGCTCTCATTTGCGCTTCAAAGGAGGTCGCAAGAGGCCCCAAGATGGCCCCAAGAGGCCCCCAGGAGGCTCCCAAGAGGCCTCCAAGAGGCCCCCCAGAGGCCCCCAAGCGGCCCCAAGAGGCCCCCAAGAGGCCCCCAAGAGGCCCCCAAGAGGCCCCAAGAGGCCCCAAGAGGCCCCCAAGAGGCCCCCAAGAGGCCCCCAAGAGGCCCCCAAGAGGCCCCCAAGAGGCTCCAAGAGGCCCCCAAGAGGCCCCACGAGGAGCCCGAACGACTCACACCAGGACGAGGGGCCCGAACGACTCACACCACGAAGAGCCCGAACGGCTCACACCACAAGGAGGGGCCCGAACGACTCACACCAGGACGAGGCGCCCGAACGACTCACACCACGAGGAGCCCGAACGACTCACACACGAGGAGCGCTTTCTCTCCCTCCTCCTCCGCCTCGTCCTTCTCCCGCTCCCCCCACAAGGAGGATGTACAAGGAGGCGGGAGGAAGGAGGAACAGGGGAGATATGCGGGGCCAAGCGGACACACGCCTGAAAAACACGACTGTCGGCATGCTTCGCAAGAGTTGCTGCTGTGAGATGGGCTGGTGGGGATACGCGAAGCGTAAAGAACCATTAGCAAAGGAACAATGCACCTAAACTTTATTCAGAATAACGGTCCACGCCAGAGGCGCTTCCCGCCATCCGCCAGCGAGTTTCCAAATGCAGCGCGGAGAGATTCAAAGAAACTTAGCCTGGCGAAGAACCTAACCATATGCAATTGCGGATACT
>CAUYUJ010021660.1:371135-431135 GCA_963575745.1 Prorocentrum cordatum | reverse complement strand
GCCCCTCGTTTGTGAACATGGGTTTTCGCCTGTTCCACATGCGCGCACGGCGGACACTGAGACTGCCAGCTGCGGAAAATACAATGAGCCCACGAAGCACCCCTCAGGATTCTGACGCTGCCATTCCCCGAATCCCTCCACAACGTCCCGAAGAGACTCCACGAAACATCCCTCAAACTACGGCCCACAATCATGCCGGCATGGACCCAAAACCATTATTCATGGTCCAGGAGCTCGCGCAGGATCTCCAGGTCCAGGGTAGCAGCGTGCGTTCCAGGAGTGCCGGCATCGTGCGGTCCAGGGTAGCAGCATGCGTTCCATTGTGCGGTCCAGGGTAGCAGCGTACGTTCCACAGAAACACTTCAGGCCCATGACCAGATCCTGAATTGTCCTCCTCTTCCTCTTCCTTTTCCTCTTCCTCCTCCCCTGCCTCCTCCTCTTCCTCATCCTCTTCCTCCTCCTCCGCATCCACCTCCACATTCCTCGTCTTTCTCCTCCTCCTCCTCCTCCTCCTCCTCCTCCTCCTCATCTCTCTGTTCCCCACTTGCGGCGCCGAGCATTCGCCCGCTGTCACGAGCGCTTTAGCGGGTCTCGCGCGCACGACTTGCACTTCAGGAGCCGTTATGGTGGGAATGCGCGAGTTTCGGTCCAACGACGAACTGAGATTTCGGGAGCTCCCCCTTGCGGGTGCCAAAACACTGATACACTTGCCACTTACGCGCCGTGAAGCCGAGGTCCAAGCAATCTGCACATACACATTCACTCATCCTCGTGAAATATTCGCTCTCGTGTTTGTTGTTTATGTGTCCCTGCCGCGCAAACTCGATCTCGCACGCCGCGCACGTCAGTTGTCTCTTCAGCCGCTTTGCCGCATCGGTTAGTCCCATCGAAGTTATCCCGCGTTTGTTACAGTCACCGCGCACCAATCTGTTTTTGTGTTTGCTTCCGATGATCCTCCACTTGGCCGCGGTTCAAGTGGCCTGTTCCCAAAAGCTGGCCCCGCATCCCCGCACTCATTCCCTACTCTCACGTTCCCCTTCCCAAGCCCCCATAACGAAACTTCAATCCACACACACCCGAACCGAGGCCAACGCGGCACGGGAGTCTCGAAAGCTACCCGACGACCCAAGCAGGCCCCACGACGCACCCAAAACGGTCCAAAACTGACCCGGACAGCTCAACTATAGTTCCAACTTCCAAAACGCCCAACATGGCCCGCAGCCGCACCCAAAAGGGTTCCAGGATGCCTCCAAACATGGCTCACCAACATCGTCCAACTCCCGTACAACACACAAACATATGTAGAATATCGGACCCTTCAGCCTTCACAGCGCTGAGAACTGGTTGACAGGCCCCCCCATGGGCATAGGGAACGAGCTAAAGTCAAAAGTTATCGACGGATATGGCGTATGAACATACAAAATATGATGGCCCGAAGCATTTGCGCAGACGACGAGGGACGGCCAGGAAACGGATTTAAAGAAGAAGAGGGGGGCACAAAATCTATGAGACTTCATGGGCCTGGCGCCCCGACCGAAATATCACGCCTTTTTATTCTCAATCCCATTTTGGACGCCCCAGAGGAATGTTCCCCCGAGGTCGGCTCCACACGGCTCCCAAGGCTGCGTCGGGCAGAGAAAATTAGAAAGGATCGGCTGGCCCCCATTGGCGTTGGCCCCTCGGTCTCACCCGCCCACCCCCCTCCGCCGCGCCCGCGCCTGAATGCCTCTGGGGAGCGCGGCCCAAACCTGCCAGCGGGGGGTGGAAGAGCGCGCGCGCGCTGGGCCCGAAGGAAGGGCGGCGGGCTGGTGCGAGAAAGGAAAGGGGAGAAAGGAGGGGACTTCGGGACACTTCGACTACGACTACGTCGAAGGTATACTCATTGGGCGTGGCGAAATCTCGGAGCTTGTCGGCCCACCAGCGTGGTGCTGGCTTGCTTCCGGATGGAAAGGCAGGAAATCACCCACTTGTTATTTTTGGCTGGCTGCGAGCTCGGCATTCCTCGAAGAAGCATGTAATGGGAAGGAGGGGGAAGGAGTGGTAGGGGGCGGAGAGGAAGGGGGGCGGGAGGGGAACGGGGGGAAATGGGAAAGAAAAGGGCTCGGGGGGAAGCCAGGCGCGCGCGCCACATCTGACATCATTCCCCTGCCGCCCATCCCATCCAATTGCGCTGGATCCTGTTCAATTCGCCGAATGGGGCGTCCTGGAAGACCATGGTCTCCCCAAGTGGCAATTGCAAGATGTGATCCATCGCCCGCCGAGCAATCGAACGGAGAGCCTTGCAATCGCGCTGGAGGGGGGAGCGGATAGGGCGGGTGAACAGGAGGAGGAGGATGGATGGATGGGACGTCATCAAAAAGGCCCTGGCGGCCGTTAGCGCGCCGACACCCACCAGGGCCACCACGGCTCCAGACGCCAAGAAGAGAGCCCCTCGCCGCCGCACGCGCGCGACCGCGGGCGCCGCGGCGACGAAGGACGGGCCTCGAAGAAACCCAGACAGGCATTCGTCGCGACCCTGGCCTGCCCCGCGGGCAAGCCAAGGGAACGGAAGCCGCCCCCGCGGGGACGGGCGGGCGATCAGACGGCCCCCAGAGGCCGCCCCCAAGGAGGGGACACGGGAACGCGCGCCAGCGCGTGCTCCAGCCGCCATTCGTGGCGGACCCAGCAGACAGAGCGAGGGCCTTCACCTCAGCGCGCGGAGCAGCCACTCGCCGACACGTCGTACAAGTCGCGGAAGCGCTCGGAGATCATGAATCTGGCCGCCAATTCGAACTCGACGCCGTCGCGCTCCAGCATGGTGACCACGTCGCCCATGTACAAACCCCTGTCGCTCCAATTATCCATGAACCCTGGGCCAGGAAAGCATCACCGTCGAAGTCCGCCTTCGCTTGCAGCACGGCTATATTGAGGTCGCTCTTGGTCTCCTCCGGAACCGAGTGCTCACCAGGGCCAGCTCGTCTCCGACGCTGATGGCCGAGACCCGTTTCCTCACCTCGTCGGTGGCCTTGCAGTGAGTGTCGCCCTTGGAGTCCTTTTCGTGGGCCCCCCCATCTGCTCGGAACCGTTGTTGGCCTCCCCTTTGTGGAACCGAGAGTTATCCAGGACCATCACGCCACCATCGCGCACGTCCGACACCAAATCCTCAACCACCAGGTTGGCCTTGGCGTCTGGGTCGCACTTGATGTCCTCCTTGATCATCTCTCTCTCTCTCTCTCCCTCAGCGCCACTGGCTTCAACGAGAAAGCCTTGTCGGCCAGCTCGCGCTCCACGAACTTGCCCACGGCGGCCTCCTTCGAGCAGTCGTTGGCCTTCTCCGACAAGTCCGCCTCCACAGTCGACAAGGACTCGCAACCTCTCGCGGAACCGTTCTTCGCCGCCTTCGCCGCGTCGCGCACGACGATGCGCTCGTCCGAGTGCGCGCTCGAGCTGCGCGCCTTGGTGGCGCGCCCGATCCTCCGGGCCAAGGCGACACCCTCCGACCCCTGCTCTCGCAGCTTCTCCTTGGCGATGCGGACCATGCGGTCGCCGCCCAGCCCCTCCTTGACCAGGTCGACGACCTCCTGGACGACCTCGAAGGCCGAGGCGCCCGCACCAGCGGCCTGCGCAGGGGTTCCACAGGCCGCGCCACGCGCCACCGCCGCCAGCAGCGTCGCCTGCTGCTTGGGGGTGACCCCGAACTCCATGACTGCCATGGCCGTGTCGAACGCCACCTGGGCCGCAATCGAAGCAGCGAACACATCGGTCGGCGCCATGCCGAAAGTCCCGCCTGGGGTGCGCCGCCGCCTGTCAAGCACCAAATGGCTCGAGCCAAAATGGCTGCGGAGGAGGAGGAGGAGCAGCAGGAGCAGGAGCAGGAGCAGGAGGAGGAGAACGAGGAGGAGGCGGAGGAAAAAGCAGAGTCAGGAGCAACAGTACTGTGAGAAGCAAGACGACAAGATCAATGCGGAGGAAACGAAGCGAACGCCAGAATCGTGCGCGCTCCTCCGGGGAGCCCGCCCGTGCCCATTAGGGCATGGCGTGGAGGCCGTGGCCTCAAACATGTGATACGTAGGCGGGGGAGATGAGGAGGAGGATGACAAAAACGAGGAAGGCATCGAACTCTGGCACGCGCTGGAGCGAGAGCGCCAATCTGACGACGGGAACGAATACTTCCAACGACGCAGTGGGATAACCATTTGAAGGACCAAAGACGTTCCGATTGAAACAAGCATGACACATAAAATTAGGAAATTCTGTGTAGAACAAGTACGCGAAGAGAGGCGGTAGCACTGGTGGACATTGTCAGGGGAGAAAGGAGAGCAGTACTCGTGGCTGAATAATCGTGGAGGGAGGGGGAAGGAGGGGGGATCGGGCAAGCTAGGTGCGCTCGCGTCATATCCGACGTCCTACCCGTCCTATCCTTCCCTCCAATCCCTTGCCATGGCGTAGATCTCCTCTCTATTCGCACTGTCGGATGTCGTAGCGGGGCATAGCATTACATGGCATAGCATGGTGTTGAAGATCGACGCGTAGCTTGACATAGCATGGCGTGGCGACGCCCCGAAGTGAGGTGGGGGCTTCTGCCGCCCCAAAAATCAACGAATCGGCACCGAATGTGTAATCATTTCCGATGGTTGGGGCATTTTCTAGATGTTGGGGCCGATCTGGGAGGACCGAAAATCATGCCGTGGCATGGCGCTGGAAATAATGACGCCATCGCTGCAGCGGGAGCACGACTCGGAACGAGCGAAGCGCGGAAATGAGGCCAACGCTGCAGTGGGAGCACGATTCGGAACGAGCGGTAACCCGAAAATGAAGCCAGCGCTTCAGATTTGAAACAAACCCAAGCGAAAACCACACTCCGGGGAATTGTGCAAAAAAACCTATACGCGGAGGGGGGCCGAATATTTCCAGGACGTCACCGGGGGTGAGAGAGCAGTATTCATATTGTGTATTTGTGGAGGGGAGAAGGGAGATGGGAAGTGGGAATTGGGAGCCCGAACAAAAACAGTTGCGCCCAGTCGCGTACATGAATATGCCCCACAGTTCGTGAGGCGGCCCACCTGAATAGACGGGGAAAGGGGAGAGGGGGAGAGAGGCTAGGGATGGAGAGAGGCAGAGGGAGATGAAGAGGGAGGGCGGAGCCGAGACGAGACAGACGCGTCATTTTGCACGCGTCCCACTTGACAGCCCGCGCGTGCCCAGCAGGGCCAGGGCATAGCGTAGAGGCCGCAGCCTCATAACATGCTGTGGTTGAGCAGACATAGGGAGGGGAGGGGAAGGTTTGAGGAGGAAGGGAGGGGGGAGTGGGGAGAAAGTGTAAGACAGGGGGAGAGAAGACCGGGATGGAGGGGTGAGAGCGGGGGGGGGAGGGAGGGAGAGGGAGGGACTGGGAGGGAATGAGAGCAAAGGGAGAGGGATAGCGGGAGGGGGGAGGGAGAGGCGGGGGGGAAAGAAGAGCGGGAATGGGGAAAAGAGGGGGGAGAGGGCACCGAGGAGGCCGCCGAGGAGGGGGGCGGCCGCTGGGAAGGAGGGCGGGCGCTGGGAAGCAGGGTAAACGGTGCGCCGGAGAGGGGGCGCATGGGGGAGTCCTCCTCCTGCTCCTGCTACCGTTCCTGCTCCATCCCTCTTCCTTGTAAATGAATCCTCCCTGTCGCGCCCCGAGACGGGTCGGCATGGCGGGCTGGGCGTTTCGCCTGAGAACTACTCACCATTTACGATCCTCCGGGCTGAAGTTTGCAGGAAATTTCACACATGGATGGCGGGTCGTTTTCAAAATGTAGCTCTCGCCAAAGCGCCGCACGCATTCATCTTAAAAGGTTGCAAGAGTTGCAGGGATAGAGAGCGATTCCTTTCCCAAAAAGGGCTCTCGCCTCAGATCCACGCACATTCGTCCTAACAGGATCCAACACTATCACGCAAGCCATTTTGCGCAAGCCACACGCAGAAGAGGGCACGCAAGGCGGGGGTGCTTCTGCGGGAGGTGTCAAAATTGCAAGACGCCCAGGCGGCGCTCCATCTCATCCGCCAGTGCGCCTCGTACGCTAAGCTCGTATACTCAATGCGGACGGTGCCGCCGGAGCTGCACGACAGCGTCTTGCAGGAGTTCACGGCGAACCACCGGGCGGCCCTCAAGGAAGTGCTCGGCGCCGATATTGGAGACCGCGAGTCGATGCAAGCCACGCTGGGAATCCAGCGGGGCGGCCTCGGTCTCAGAGGTGCCGACGCCCACGCGGCTGCCGCGTACTTGGCGTCTCTGCGCGCCACGGGGGCGACGTGCGCGTCCATTGACGCTGGCTTCGACCCTGACGACACGGCTGGCCACTTGCATCGGGGCGCAGCGAAACGGGCGCACGCCGGACGCATTTCGCCCGAGGCCGCTGCCCCTCTTGGGCAAAGTCAAAAGGCGATGTCGGCCCTGGTGGACGCTAAGCGGGAGCAGGACCTGAGGCGCGACAGCTCCGCCGACGTTTCTTACGCGGCCCACCTGTCCCTCCAGCAGCTATGCGGGGCTGGGGCGTGGCTGACCGCGCCGCCAGCGGACGCCGCGCGAACCATAGAGCCCGCTCTGTTCAAGATGGCTCTCAAGCGCAGGCTGCGGATCCGCGTGCAGGATGCCGACATGTTCTGCCCTATGTGCGGCGGCACCATGGACAGCTTCGGCGATCATGCCCTCGTGTGTCCATGCAGCGGTGACCGCACGGTCCGCCACAATCGCTTGCGGGACTCGGTGTTCGAAGACGCACTAAAGGGTCAGATGGGCCCTGAGAGGGAGAAGCCCGGTCTGCTCCCGGAACGCCCGCGGGGCGACGGCACGCCTCCCCGCAGTGGCGGAGGGGAGGCCCCGAGCGTTGCAAGGTCCCGGAGACGCCCTGCCGATGTCTTCTTCCCCCGAGCTCTGGGCGGGACACCTGCTGCCCTGGACTTCGCTTGCACGTCGGGTCTGCGCGCAGATGTGCTGCGAGACGCTGCGACGAACCCAGAGTCTGTCCTGGGCGCATACGAGGACTTCAAGAGGTCTTTTAAGGCCCCTGGAGAGACCGCCACAACAGAGGAACTGTGCACGGGCGCAGGCCTGTCTTTGTACCGATGGTGATCGAATCCCACAGCGGCGGCTGGGGGAAGACGGCACGGCAGACCTTGGACACGATTGCCAAGCACGCGAGCGCCTGCTGGCGCGGGGAGGCGGAGGGGGAGAGCTTGCGAATAGCCCAGCGATTGTCACGTTCCCTTCACAGGGAAAACGCGCGGGCCATTTTGCGACGCCTCCACGATCTCGCCCCGGGCGTGGAGGTAGGCGGTTGGTCGCCTGGCCACGTGCCGCCGCTGTGGCAGTGAATGTACATTTTTCTCCTCCTCCTCCTCCTCTCCCCTCTCCAGTCTCACAGCCGCGTGCGCTGTAGTACGAGATGAGCCGATTCCGTCTCACCCGCTGCCCGCCGTGCTGGGCCCGTGCCCCCCTTGCCCGCTGTCCCTGTGTGTCCCTCCTGCCTGCCCTGCCTCTGGCTCCTTGCTTCCCTCCCTCCCCCCTCCCTCTCTCCGTGTCCTCCCCCTCTCGCCCTCGTGTGTCCTCCCCCTGGTGTGCCGTGTCCTCTCCCTCTCTCTCTCCCTGCCAGGCTGCCTCTCTCCGTCTCCCGTCCCTCTGTCCGTCGGCCCAGTCTGTCCTTTCCTGTCGTCGTCCCTTCCTCGCCTCTTCCCCTTCTCGCTCCTCGGCTCCTCGCTTTCCGGCCCGTCCCCGTTTCGTCCCTGGTCCGCGTTTCTTTGTCGGCCCGCCCTTCGGCCGGAATAAGAGCGCCGCCAGCTGGATTGGCATTCTGCTCAACTGTTAGCCTCAATTCGGGCCACACATCCCAAAGGCACTGTGTGGCGGCATCCTGCCGCCGAGAGATCTACGAGCCTAAATTGGCTCACGTTTTATGTCTTCATTATGTCCTCACCCGGGCTCTTTCTGGCTGCTCGAGCTGCCGTCCTCGCCCCCTCCACCTCCCTCTTTTTTCCCTCGTGCCTCGGGCGGTCTGGACGACCGCAGCCTGTGGCCTTTGTCAATTGTCAGCCTGTGTTCGAGAAGTGTTATCCGATCGGCTCACGATATCCAGCGCGCTGCCGTATCCTACAGACATGCTGGCCTTGTTGTTTTGGCAAAGAATTCACTATCACGGATGGAGGGCGGGTGGTTTCCAAAATGTGGTTCTCGCATGGGCGCCGTGCACATTACTCGTAAAAGTTTGCAAGAACTTCACGGATGGAGGGCCGACCGTTTTCAACATGTGGCTCTCGCCTCAGCGCCGCGCGCATGCGTTTGAACAGTTTACACAAACTTCAAGGATGTTGCTGGTTGACGCCTCAAATATTGTGTTTTGGCACGGTCGAGAATTGCCAGGGCGCGGCAATCACGTTGATTCGCAGCGTTGACGTCGCAGAAACGGTGTTCTGGCATGATTTCGGATCGCCAGGTCGCAACAGCCACGTTGATTCACGGCGTTGAGGTCCCAGGAATGATGCTTTGGCACGGTTGGAGACTTTCAGACGGTTGTCTTCCAACGGGTTTCTCGCAGTGAAAACAAGTCTTTATAGGAGTCCATGAGGAGAGAGCTTGGAGGGAGGGTTTATTGCATCATCGTTGATGGGTCTCAGGTTCACACTGGTTCTCCTCCTCCTCCTCTTCCTCGCCTCTCCTCCCGTCTTCCCTCGCGGGCCGAGGGCTTGCTGGTTGCTACAGCTCGGCCCTCCGAGTTGAGGGAGGGGCACCCATCGCCTGGAGCGTCTTGAGAGACCGCCAGGCGTCCGGGCCCGCGACGGAGGCCTGCGCGCCGACGCCCCGCCGTTCGACCTGGTCGCCGGGTGCTGGCTGCCGCTTCCGCTGCTGGGTGGCATGAGGTGCACGTGCGGCACAGTCGTGTTCTCGGGCCTGCGGGGATCGCTGCCCCGCCGACAGCCACGCGCTGCGGAGCGGCTCGGGTCCCCACGGGGGATCACTGCCCTGACGCTGCGGCCGCCGCCAGCCCCGTCGCGGTGGTCGCGGACCTGGCGACGCTGGTGGGCGAGCCTTGCGGGCCAGGCGAGGCCGTGGACGTCCCCACGCAGGCGCTGTGCACGTGCAGGAGGAGCAGTCGGTTGGCAGAGCTGGTCAGAGCGAGGAGGTCATCGTCTTCATCCAGGGCGACGTGGACCGTATCAAGGATGGTGCCGACGTTCAAGCAGGCGGGTCCGATGCCCAAGTTCGTGCTGCTCCAGACCGTCTCCCTTGGGTACCTCTGGGTCTGCCGCCCGACCCTGGCGAGGGCCGCATTTTCGCTTGACGTCGGAGTGCCGCTGATGTTCGATATACGTATGTTGTATGTTTCTGCTCACTTTCGTAAACTTAGGAGGCGCTGGCATACATTTATTCGCGGGTATCGAAGGTATCGTGTATGTGGCTTCCTGGCGCCGTACGAGTTGTATGTGACTTCCTGGCACTGCTGGCCTCAACGATCGTGTATTCAGTGTTTCTTGCTTCGTGGGTGGGTGGGCAATTACTACTCACATGTCTGGCTGCGCATCCTCTGGATCGTGATGTCAAAAGCCTGGGCTTCTGCATCAGGGCCTTCGCCCCTGACGAGGGGTATGTGGCCGTGGGTGCAAACCAACAAATCACAATGTTCTCCTCCTCCTCATCCTCCTCATCCTCATCCTCTCTTCCTCACCGCCTGCACTGAACGACGTCCAGTCTGGTGGACGGTGACGTAGCTATTGCTTCGCTTCGCAAACTCCCAGACTGACGGCACGGGCCTGTATCATTTGATCGGCACGGGCCTGTACCACCCGAGCAACGCCCGTTCCTACCGCGATGGACCAGGAAGAGCAAGAACGGGCAACACCAGAACGCACGACGCAAGGGGATTCGGACAAGAGACAAAGAGAAAGGGGGAGCCATATATAGAGAACGAGAGAGAGAGCGAGAGAAGGGAATAAACCTGTGTGTGAGCACTCGCAAAATCGATGTCCCAACAATAGCACTAGTAAGCACAACCATGCGAACCTTGTTTGTGCGCACGTATGCACTCATGGGTGTAATCTTACACGCGTAGCGCCCAAGATTGCCTAAGAGGGCCCCAAGACGGCCCCAAAAGGGGCCAAAGAGAGGGAACACGAACCGACAATCCTAGCCTTCCGCCCCAAGAGGCCCCCAGGAGGCCCCAAGAGGCGCCCAAAACGCCCAAGAGACACCCAGGGCCCCAAAAAGGCCCCCACACGGCCGCCAAGAGACACCAAAACTGCCACCAAGAGGCCCCCAAGAGGCCTCCCACGAGACCCCAACGAACATCCAATATGCTTCATTTCCGTAACCTAGGCACGGTGGCGGGATGGACCGAAGGCCATTCGATACATGTACAATTGCATGCGTAGGTCTGTATGCGTATAAGTGTGAACATGTGCGTGTGCGCGAAATTGCGCATCTGTGCGAATGTACGTGTACATATATATATATATATATATATATATATATATATATATATATATATACATACTAGAACCACGCGCGCGCTTCGCGCGCGCTTAGGTTCTAGCTAGGAGGCGAGCTTGAGTCAACGAAAGTCGCAGGGAAGGGGGCAGGGGGAAGAAGGCCAGAGAGCGCTGAAGGATACAAATACTGGAACCCTCTGGTGATTTTGTGGGGGGCCTCGTCCGGCCGCTCGCTGGGAGTTTGACGTAGCTTCTCGGGAGCCTCTGAACCTGTCGGGGGCCTCCTGGAAGCAGGTTCGAAGCATTTTGGGGGCCGATTTGGGGCTTCTCGGAGCCTCCTTTGGGCCTCTTGGGGGTCTCCTGGGGCCTCTTGAGGGGCCTCCTTGGGGCCTCCTGGCGGCCTCTTGGGGCGGAAGGCTCGAGCTTGCGGTTCGTGGTCCCCCTCTGGGCCCCCTCTTGGGCCCGTCTTGGGGCCCTCTTGGGCCATCTTGGGCGCCTCTTGGGCCGTCTTGGGGCCCTCTTGGGCTGTCCTGGGGCCCTCTTGGAAGCTTCTTGGGCCGTCTTGGGGCGGTCTTGGGCGCCTCTTGGGCCGTCTTGGACGCGGTGAAAGCCCAAGAGCGAACATGCGAAAAATATACGTTTTCCCATTGGAATGGCACGATTTTTGCTTCTTGGGCCTCTCTTGGGCTGCCTCTCGGAGCGTCTTGGAGGCTTCTGGGACCTTCTTGGTGTCATGACAGGCGTCTTGGAAGGCATCTGGAGCCATCGGAGCGCGTTCCGAAGCCGCCTGCGAACGATCTTGGACGGCGTCCGGCGGTCCGACGAGCCTCCGGGCCCCCCGGGGCCCACATTTGTGGTCGAGGTCCCGGCCCCGGGCCCCCGGACCCGGTGCGCCGTTATATGTATATATGAGAAAGAGAGAGAGAGAGAGAGAGAGAGAGAGAGAGAGAGAGAGAGAGAGAGAGAGTTACAGAGAGGGATAAAGAACGAGAGAGACACGCACCAAGGTCAGAGAGGGACGTTGCTGCCGCCTTGTCTTTGTAGCCGGGGAACCTCGGTGGCGTCGCTCCAGGCTCGCCCCCCCCCCCCCCCCGGGAGCGAGTCACATCATCAGCATCATCGCATCACGATGATAACCGTCATAATAGGCATGGCATACACCATCCGCATCATCATCATCATCATCACCATCAGTATCATCATCACCATCATCATCATCATCATACTCATCATCATAATCACCATCATAATCAGAATCGTCATCATCATCGCCAACATCATCATTACCATCGTCATCATCCGCATCACCATCCGCATACTCATCATCATCGACAGCATCGCCATCAACACCAACATCAGCCGCATCACCACCATAGTCTTCATCATGACCCCAATCATCATATCAAGCATCAAAACCATCACCAGCAGCATCAGCATCACTGTCACCATCACCACCATCATCATCAGCATCATCCTCATCAGCACCAGCACCACCATCATTATCAACACCATCATCATACGCACACATGTCATCATCATCAGAATCGTCATCATCACCGTGTATCGTCATCGTCATCGTCATCGTCAGCGTCATCATCATCATCATCCGATCCTCCTATTATTCCACCTCGTGTTCCTCCTCCGCCTTGTCATCCTGGACCTCGTCCTCGTCCTCGTCCTAGTCCTTGCCCTCATGTCTCTCCTCCTCACTTCCTGTTCCTCATCCCCTTTTCTGACTGGGTCGGCCCGTGCTTTTTCAGCGTATCTTCCCTAAGGAACATGGGTGAAAAGTAGCTGCGCGTGGTCCGCCGCCTGCCGCGCCTCGGCCATGCGGGCGCCGAGGGATGCGACATCGTAAACCGAAGTCGGGTTGCCCAGCTGATCAGTCTGGGTCCGTACGACGCGCAACTCAGCCAGCGCAGTCCGTAGTTCGAGGATCTGCTGCTCGACCTGGGAGACTCGGTTCTCGAGCGTTGGCGCGCGTCCTTCGAAGGCTTCAGGACGGTGAGTGAAGGCCGCCTCGGCACCAGAGTGTGCTGTGGGTGGAAAGTATCGCAGCATCGTGCTGGTGGACCTGGGTGCGAAGCGTATCCAAGTCTTCACGCATCTGAGAGTCCGTAGTTCCGTGCACCTCCATGGGTGGGGCCTGTCGAACCATCAGGAGCTCATCGTGTAATGTCCGGACAGCAGTCCCTGTATCCTTGACGGTCACAAGTTGTGCCTCCAACCGTAGGAGGTAGTCGTGAAGCGTCTGGACCGTTCTGGATGGAGTCGTCACCTCGGCATGACTCCACCTGGTCGACCTGGGATTGGACCTGACGGATGATCGATCGATCCTCGGCGATCCTAGCATCGACCAACGCAAGAGCATGTTGTAGCTATTGTCTGACTGTGGCCGTCTGATCGGCCAGACCGGATAGCCGTTGGGTCGCGCGCGTTTCAACCTGGTCTTGAAGCTACCAGATCACTGGCAATTGGAAAAGATTGCGCAACAAGGCTGCGCTGCGGAGAACCCCGCCGGGAGCGCTTTTGTGAGAGGTTGCGGCTGGCACCCCGAGTAGGATAACGAATGTGATACCTTTCGAGCGCCTGTCGCTGAGACGTCCACCCAGTGCGATTCTCTATGACCCGCGCATGTTCTGAAACGGAGACATGTGTTGGCGACGGAGCCTTGGCCCAGCGACGGCTACGAGCGAGAGCAATGCCAGCAGACGTGTTCGCGGCGCGGCGGCCGCTGCGGGCGTGACCGCCGACGCTGGCGTCAGCGAAAGTGGGCGGGGAAGCAGTGGGCGTAGTGAAACCACTGTCGGCTCCAGCGACAGACGCGACAACAGCGGGCGTGGCCACCGACGGGTGGGATGCATCTGGCTCCGCGGGAGGCGAATCCAGCCGTTGTCGCGAGGGTCGAGGCGTGCGAGCACGCGGGGGCGGCGGAAGCATCGGATAATCAGGTAAGAGTTCTCCGAGAGCCGCCGCGAAAGACGCAGCGCTGCCGTCGCCTGAAGGGGGGGATCGGTATCACAGTTTCTCGTGCCCTCTCCATGATGCCGTCGCTATCTTGCGCCGTCGAGGAGATCGCACGCTTGCGGGCAGCACGACAAAGTTGCGACGCCAAGCGGCGGAATCCAAGATGACGCGACCTTCAACAGCAAAGAGCGGTTAAGAAACGGCTGGTAACCTGTGAGTACAAGGAGACGGCCGAGGGGCCGTTCCTGTACGGGGTCAGTAGGCAGAGGCAAGGAGGCTGACTCCTTTTCCATGGCACTGCGCAACGTGCAGTGCACAATGGTCAGAATGCCAATACCTGAGCCAATACAGTTGCGGAAGCGATGCAATAGAGAAGTGAGCGGGCATCACACACACCCTCCCCCGAAAGAAATCAAGTCTGAGTCAGTTAATTCACCGTGGCGCCCTACAGCGATCCAGCTCTGTGGTGCTTACCCTGGGTCTGTATCTTCCGAATCCGTGGCATGCGCCCTCCTTACCACTGGTGCGAGGGAGCAAACGGAGATCACCTCCGCTGGAACGCACACGCAACTCTGGAACGGAACCGGTGGAAACACGTGCCAATGCTGCTGCTCGATAGCCGTGACAACCCCTTCTCCCCTCTGCCCCTGCCTGCTGTTGTGCCCCTCACTCATCCTTCTCTGTCCCTCATCAGTTTCCCAGTGCCCTTAGACAAGCGCATTCCACTACTCGCAAAGTAACTACTCGAGAATGGCCTGGATCCGCCGCTGGGGATCCACGATCCACTACATCGGGGCAGACCTGTGCTTTTCGGACGTTTGCGAGTAGGCACTTTGCGAATAGTGGAACGCGCTCGGTGAAGTCTGTGCGCCCAACTCCTCTGGCGGAGTCGGCTGGGGACACACGGGCCACTAAGGGTGTGGGATGCCACAGCCGACGAACACCCCAGCCGAGCCTCAAGTAAAGTGAGCAGCGGGGCGACAGTGGCCAGGGGCCAGCAAGTGTGCTGGCCTCCAGGACACTGCCTGGCGGCAATGCCGGCGGTTCTGCTTTCATTCCACACCTGCACACCTGAGGTACCGACTCCCAGGACACAGCCCGCCTGCAACGCTGGCGGTCCCGTTTACCCTCCGCACGTGCGCGCAAGAGGCATTCACATTCAAGTCACAACCTGCTGACTAGGTAGGCGGGCCTGAACATATACCCCATTCGCGGGGCATCGACCTTCAGGACACAGACCGGCGGCAATGCTGGCGGTCCTGTGCACTCTCTCCACACTGGCACACCTGAGGTACTGACCTCCTGGACACAGCCCGGCGGCAATGCCAGCATGCTTCCATTCCACACCTGCACAGAGGTACCGATCTCTAGGGCACATCCCAGCGGCAACGCTGGTGGTCCTGGCTGCGCGCATGTCCCTCGCCCTTCGATGCCAGGCAGGGTTGAGAGACGTCGACGGTTTGATTGTGCTAATGCTTGCACAATACTGCAGTGTAAGCAAGTCGTTGGCCGAAGTGGCCGCGTAAGCGGTACACGTGTGCGTGCAGGTGATTGGGCGTCGATGCTACAGTGAATGTGGCGAGGTCGTGGACTCGCCTGTTTCGTAGATCCTCCTTTCGACGCGGTCCTGGATGTAGTGAGGTCCGACACTTCCCCTGGTTTCCCTGCGGAACCTGCGTTCGGGAATGTAATCAATGAGAAATGATGTGCCCGTGAAAAATCATAGATAATATAATGCGAGATGTGAGCACTGGTCTGCGTGGCCGTTCGGTCAGCGCAGTGTCACTGACGCGCCTCACTCGCTTGGCGATTCGTGGCTCCTCCTCCTTTTCCTCTCCTCCTCCTTCTCCTCCTCCTCCTCCTCTTCCGACCGCGACCATGCCGAGCCCGTCGGCACTCAGGGGGCGGCCCGGAGCAGTTCCCCCCAGTTTCCTTTCCTCCTCCCCCTCCACATCCCTGTTCTCCTCCTCCCCCTCCTCATTCCTCTTCGGAACCCTGCCATGGAATATGTTTTCAAGAGGAGACGAGGCCTGGGAGTTCCTCTTGGCCCAGAGTCCGGGTGCAGCACGCAGAACCTGGAGGGGGCTGAATCGACTAAGCCAGCGGCATCTTGTCGGCGATGCCCCCGCCGCCACCGCGGGCCGCGACTGAGCGTCGCATCATCTTCCTGGCTCGCGCGGGCAGCTCCCGCCGCCGCATCCGTCGCCGAGAATCGAGGGCGCGCAGCAGCGACGGACGAAATTTTCTGGCGTCACCTGGGCCTCCATGGAGGTAGCTCCGCGAGGCCACCCTGCCGCGGACTCCCAACCCCTCCCCCTGCAGACCTCTGGTGGTTTCCAGCTGTCGTGAGCTGCCGCCGCGCTCTCGTCTTCGTCGCTGTCGTCGGTAACTTCCCGAAAGCGTCGTCGTCGTCGTCGTCGTCGCCCTCGTTCGCCGCAGCCGAAGCCGCAACCGCCACCGCCCTCGCCGCCGTCGGCGCCGGCAGCCCGCCTCCGAAGGCCCTGCGGAGACTGCAGAGGGTCTCCTCGACGTTCTTGGGCCCCGACGAGGCCAGAAGCCAGCGGCGGGCCTGCCTCGTCCATAAGGCCAGGGGCCACACGGCGTGGGCGCCCCCACTGGGCTCCAGAGCCTCGGCTCGTACCTCAGGGCCGAGGGCCGGACGGGGGGCATCTTTGGCCCAGCCCATTCGGCTGCACAGCGGGCGCAGACGCCCCGGGCGCCAGACGAGCAGCCGAGCAGTTCCAATTCCGACTCCACGGTGAGAGCTCGGACGTGGGCCTGTTTGGCGGCCGAACGGGCTCAGACGCCGACTGGCCCAAAAACGGAAACCTAAGGTGCGTTGTCGGGGGCCCCGCCTCGAATCCACAGCGCCGCGCGTCTGGTTTTCCTACTCCTCCTCCTCCTCGTCCTTTTCCTCCTCCTCCTCCTCCTCCTCCTCCTCCTCCTCCTCCTCTTCCTCCCCCTCTTCCCTTTATCCTCCCTCCTCTCTGGGCTTCCGTTGTGGTGGGCAGGGGTCTCAGCCGGCGCGTGTCGAATACCTCGCCACCCAGGCAAGCAGGACGCCGTGAATCGATTGCCTGCCCTTGTTCTGCATCCGCCCGGCCAGATCGCCTCCCCCCCCGCGCGCTTCGGGGGCCATGAAAAAGCGCCCCCTGCAGCGTCAGCGGGTGTGTGGGCACGTGCCGCCAAGCGCCTAAGTCAGCATAGCCTCTCACACGCGTCGTGCCCACACGAACGGCTCCAGCCACGGCCGCCCTGCCTGCGCCCATCTCAAACCCCTCACACGCTTCGTGTCCCCATACCGTTTTCCATTTAAGCCATCTGTAGGCATGGGCGCCTGCGGCTTCACGCCCACTGTGGCACACTCCTCACGCGCGTCGTGTTCCTGTGGAACCTGCGCCGTACGTGGGCTTGGGAGTGTGCCGCCCCGGGCCAAGTTCGGCATACCCACACACATTTTCGTCGGCGGCGAGAGGTAGAGGTGGTCCGCTCTAGCGTGTCGCAATTCGGGGCAAGCGTACAAGAGAGGGACAAGAAGACAAACAGGACGGCCAAGGCGGGGGGCATTCAGACGTGGAAGAATTCCACACAGAGCGCGCCAGCGCGGCCAGCAGCAGCAGCGGGGGCCGCGGCAGCAGCCGAGCCGCGGCGTCGGTGCACCCACGGGCGCTGCCGAAGCACAGTGCGAGGAAGCACAAGTAAAACGGTCCCCAGGTTTCGGACTGAAGACAACAAAATGCTGTTCCTACTGGGGGCGCGCGAGGGGAAGGAGGGAAAACACGCAGGGGAGGAGGGGGAGGCAAGGGAGCAGGAGCGCCCCGCCTGCACGGGGCCCCCGACAAGCGGGGCGGCGGCGTCCCGCAGCCCACCACCGGCGGCGCCCGAGCCAGGCGCGGGGCGCCCTGCCGTCGCGCAGCAACAGCGCGTGGGGCCCCACCGTGGGGCTGCAGAGTGGGGCAGCAACACCAGGGTCGTGAGGCCCACGGGGATTTGGGTTCCTGCTCGCCCAAGCGGCCTGCGCCAGGGGCGGGGCCATTCCGGCAGCCAAACGGGGGAGCAGCACGTAATCGGTGCAACACCTGGGGGATCAGGCCACGCACCGCCCGGGGAGGACAGCGCGCGGCAGAACTGGGGGCACCTAATCGGTGCAACTCCTTGTGTTCATTCTCCTCCTCCGTCGTCCTCCCTTCTCCTCGCGCCCCCTCCTCTGCCCAAGGCCACACCATGCGAACAAAACTCTGCTATCTTGATGTCGTTTTGATTTGGGGAAGGCTGGATCGCATACAGTGGCTCCACACATGATGGATCCGAGGTGCGTTTCGACATTGAAATGACTGCCCAATCGAAATCAATTCTATGTTTACAACGGAGCTCTCGTTGGTGCGTTCGCCGTATGCATTTCACGGTCACCGGAGGGCCTCCGTCCAACGGAACGATGCTGTCGCCGCCCTGGTGGCACTGGCGGCTGTGATATTACATGCAATAATATACTATGTTGCCTTTGACAAATTGTGCGCTTGCCGTATGATAAAGTCTACCAAAGTCCCCCCCCAACGGAACGACAATTTCGCCGAAACTGTGACAGTGGTGGTCGTTCTCTTGCATCAGTGAATGTCATGATCGCGCTGCGGGGTTTGCGACATGTTTGCATTTCCAATGGATCGGTGTTCTCGCCGCAGCGCTGACCGGTGCCCCGCATCAAGGACAGTGGTGTTCCCGCTGCCACATGGGTCTGATTTGTGGAGTTCCACAAAACCTCCGTCAAATGGGACGACGCTTTCGCCGCGGCGCCGGCCGCACCCTTCGGAGGCCTAGGCGACCATCACACATACGGAAAGCAGAACTCCTGACCCTACCCAGACATGTCCCGCCAGTACGTAAGACAACCGCCCAAAAAGAAATCCCCTCCTCACCCCAATCCTCCCCATCCACCTCCCTCATGTCTTCCCAACTCGTGACTCCATCGGCAAAAGTCGTCGCTGATTCGTTTGTCCGGTCAGGATCAAAAATTTTCCCAACATCCGACTCTGCGAACAGAGATGGGGACAACGCTGTGGGAAACGATGGGAAAGACGGGTAGAACGTCAGACATGGCATGAGAGAGCCTGAAATGCCCATCCTCTCTCCCCCTCGTCCTCCTTATCCCTGCTCCTCTTCCTTCCGTTCCCCCCCTCCCCTCCTGTTCGCACCTCCCCAGCCCTCACCTCTTCCTGCTGCGACCTCGGGCCTTAACGATGATTCAGGGCGCTGGGGGCCACAGCGCGCCAGCGCTGGAATCCGGATGTACGGCATATTGGTTCACACTCGAACGTACGACGCTGTACGCCTGGCGGGGACACAGGTACCATGCAGATGTGACGACGGAGCTTCATGATCTCGAATGGGCGGACGAACCAAACTTGAGGCGGACTACCAACCTGGTCAACTCACGACGAATGCGACGAGATGTACTGTGGTCAATATTTCTGTTTGTTCCGACAACCTCCTGAATTAGATACGCGTCCCGTGTCCCACCGCCGACCTTGGCGGGGCGTGGCCTGGCAGTGCGGGTGCAGAAGGGGCTACAAGACAGAACGGACGGCGCTCCCTACTACCCAACACAAGCGGAGACACATGACACACACAACACACACACACACACACACACACGCGTGCACACAAGTCAAAAGCCACGCTGTACAACGCTGCGCTTCCACATGCGCTGTTCATGCACAAGTTCAGGATTCAGGATGGCACGACAAGCCTCCCTCTGCGCCATGGTCGTCCACTCGTTGCGCGGCCGCCCTCAGCGCCTGACATGCCGCTGCGAAGCAAAACATCTGTTGAAAGTAGCTGGGCGACCCTCCCGTAGAGCAGCAGTTGCTCCTGCAACAGACGCTTGTCCAAAGGATGGCGACCAGCCCTTTCAAGTGCTGTTGCGTCTGATGTATGAAACATATAGGACGAAGGAATGCGCCACATTGGCCTCAAGCAGCGACAGTAGAAACCCTTCGATGTCTTGGTCTCTGCGACGTTCAACCATGCGGACTGCAAGCCGCACGTGAGCTTGGACAGCATGCCGGCGTCGAGCATGTGCATCTGATTGGAAAGTGGGAGAGACGTGTGCCGCCACAGCCTCTTCAATACTGCGAAATCCCCCACCCTTGCCCCAGCTTGCGAGAGAAGTCTGGCATGATCTGGCCGTCCACGTAGATCCCCACGCCCAAATAAGTCAGGCGGTCTTTCGTCGGAATAAGTCCCCGTTCGGCACCCGCAGAGCATGATCCCACTTAGCTCCGATCAACTGAAACTTTGACCAGTGAAGCGTCATGCCGTGCAAGCCGCCCACGTGCGCAACATACTCTAGCATTTCTTGTAGTGGGGCTTGGTTGCGGCCTGCCAAAGGGTGTCGCCTGCATATCAAATGTGCTCCATGCGCAAAGCCTGGAGATCTGTCCGGGGCCTCGGGCGAGGAGTCTGGCAAACACATCACGAACGATCACCATCATGAGCATCGAAAGGGGGCAGCGGGCATCCGTGTGAAATTCCAAATGTTTGTTGTCGGCTGCCCGACTCTGCGTCACCGTCGATCACGCAGAAACGACGCTCCGAATATATGTGCTGCTGCACCATTCGAACATATTCGAAGACACATCATGCGAACGGAATTACCACGAAACGGTGAAGGCACTTACACAACGGAAGAGACAAGTTGTCTCTCAACTTGTATGTCGTACATTCATGTTGTTTTTTAACGGTGGCCAACGATGGCTTTGGCGGACAACAACGTCTGGGTTCCTGTCACGAACTTCACTGCGTGGCGTCAGGTGGCACTCGCACTCGGCAACGACGATGATACGGAGCGGGCGATATAATACGTATGCGTTTGGTCGAATAAGAAATGATTCGCCCGACGACGTTCGCACCATATGAGAAACGCCTACGACTCGACCACGACACCAGCGACATGCAATATGATCACTTACTGGTTGATGCCGCGCGGATGGCACGACAGACTCGTCCGTGGCCGCGTACTTAGAGAACCTGGGCAACACCCTCCAAGCGGCACGAAGGGTAGACCTCAAGACGACCGTCCACTCCTGCTGGATGACCTGGCTGCGCGGACCACACCCGACGACTGCGTACTGCGAGGGCACTGGAGAATTGTGTAGAGGTGGCGCCAGGCACTTCTCGTGGCACCTCTGGCACCACGGAGCCAGGACTGCGGTGAACGACGACAGCCTCTGCAACGAAGAGCTGAGCTTAGACGAGCAAGAGCACACGCATCGGACTTGTATGACATTGCGAGACAGCTCAAGATAACATACTCCACTATTCAGAAGCAGCGGAGGCAGGCGAAGTTGGCTGCGAAGGAGGTGTTGGTTGAGCAAGTCCAAGAGGTTTGGCGAGGGCGACGAACGCATGAGGCAGCGAAGTGATCTCGACAGGCGGCACGCTGCATATTCGGTGCTCGACAGAGGGATGGTCGAAAGCTGGGCATCACGACGCTCAGCACAGAGGCGTGGATGAACGCATGGAGACCTCAAGGTGGACAGGGTGGAGTGTATGCGGAAAAGATCGAGTGGCCAACATGGAAGCAACAACGGACTTTGGCTTCACGGCTAGCGGCGTGGGAGGAGAACGAGCGCACGGTCACGGCAGCGGAGGACTATGCTGAGCTCGTCACCTACTTCAGGAAAACTACGGAAGGATGAGCTGTCCCTTCAAACACGACGCCAACTTAACTATGGGAATTGTGATTCTCGGCTGAAAGGGAGACGGAGCCTGGACGACTTGGAATCGGCGCCGCCGACCCCGCCTGCATGAATACACTCGACGAGCTGCTGGGATTGACGAAGATACGGACCATTAGAATTGTTCCATTGTGTTAGTCTCGCAACAAAAAAAACTATAAAAAAGAACGCCAAACCAGGAGCGCCCGGGAAGCGGGTGATCCACTCGCTGCCAGCCATCAGCAAGGGGTGCTTCGCGAAACATCTTCGAGTAAAAAAACCTGCTGGAACTTTGGGTTTCGCCCAGCCCAGGCGACAAGACACAGCGACACTGGTAAGGCAACGCCTTGCATGGAGACTCAGGCAACGTAAGATACGCTTCGCAAACACGATGAAGGACCTTTCTAATGCGTTCGGCAGTGCATCATGGTTGGCAATCGATCGAGCGGTGGCGAACTACGCCAGAGCCCGAGGGCTGGACGCTTTGAAAGGACCGCTACAAGGACGGAGTCATCGAGATCATGGGCAACGAGGGTCTCTTCTACATGAAGCCCAGGGTGGGCGGATTCATCGGCGACCCTTTCATCGTGAGCGCCTTCGTAGGCGCCTTCATTGACCCCGTAGTGATATGGTCTGCGGCGATGGATATGGCATCTGGGACTTCTCTATGCTGCAGGGAGGCTGTCGGGATGAGGACGTTGACCTTTCACATTGCTCATACGCCGGCGACCTCCGCGTAATGGTCCCCTTCCAACTACGCATGCCTGTTACCGCGGTGGTCTCTACTTTGCCACGGGCGGAGGACGTCTTGGATGCAGCCATTCGTCACTGCGAGCATGAAGCAGAACCGAGACAGGCAGATCACCATCTTCCGCATCTGCAGTGAGAGTTCTATGGCTTGCAAGCAGTGGTCACGACGTGACGGAGTGGTGGCAGGGAAAATTGCAGGCACAGCTCGCTATCTGGGTGCTTGCAGTTGGCTGGATCTGACCGTCTCAGGATCTAAAGAATCAGAGACGTCGTCCCTAATGATGTTTTGCAGCAGAATTGGGCTATTTCGACACACGCCTCTCCCGATCTTCCCGCCATCCCGACTACGGTAGCTCCCAGTGCTGCGCCTGCGCGTGGTAAGGGGAGTGGGAGGGGTCGTGGCCGCCGTCGCGAGGGTCGTGGGGATGGTGGGAAAGGGGGAGCGGTGTTTAATTCGCACCTCGGACAACCCTCTACTCCTCATCTTACTTCTCCGACCCCCCCCGAGCAGGAAGCTCCGAGGACCCAAGTTCGGTCCACCAGATTTGTCCGAGGAGGTGCGGAGTAGTATCTGGTCCCCGACGCAGGGCACCCCCCTGGCTGCGTGCCGAAACAAGAGGCCGCCCTGAGTGGGGTTGGGCCCGACTGGCCACCCGCGTCTGCGAGCGAGGTCAGCTGCCTCAGCAGCGCGCCGAGCTTTTTCGATAGATTGCCGACTCGATTCGGAGCTCCAGTCGACGCAGCCGCACGCGAACCCGACGAGGCATCGCCTCTATGGCTTCTGCCAAGCGTGCGAGCGTCGCCACGTTCGCGGTAGAACCGTTCGAAGCTCCGCGCGCAGGGCCCCCCTGGCAGCGCCTCCGGCGCCGCCCCTGACGCGCTCCGCGCGCCAAGTAGAGGGGCCCAACGCCGATCCAAGAAGCACCGCGCGTAGCTCCGACACTTTATGTTCATGCCGTTGTATCTCCTCCGACGTCCACAGAAGTGGCGCAACGCGCAGATCCAAGAAGACCACGCCCGAATCTCGGATACTACCCACGTCCCTGGGCAACTCCCTGCTCGGGCTTCGAAGATTGCTGCCGTCGTCCCGCAACCTCGCAGCCTCCTTCCCCCGACGCCGACGCCGACGGCAACGACGATGACGTGACGGCTGGTGACGACGACCACAAACGAGGGGCGACGGATGACGGATGCACGACCGTCGACGACGGACGACGGCGATGACGACGACTGGCGGCGGTGACAAGCGGCGCGCGGACGGCGGCGGCCCTCTGGCCGGCGCGGGTTCCCGCGACGGGCGTCTCGGGCAAGGGGGGGGGGGCGGCCGCGGTGCCGAGGCGCAGAGAGGGCCTGGGCCATGCGCAACGAGGCCGGCGGGCTGCGGCGGCGTGGGCGCCGCTCCCTGCTTCTCCCTGCTTTTCCCCGGGCATCCCGCGGCATGTTGCTTTCAGTGCCGGCGTTGGGTCCTCGGTTTCGGCTCCCTCGGGCCTGCCTTCAGGCCCGTGACCATCAGAAACATATCCGCGACAAAAACAACTGCCCCAGGGGAAGGGATCTGGAGCTCTAGGGGTGCAGATTGAACAAAGATCATGTCGTCGAATAGGTGTCTGAAT
Organism: Prorocentrum cordatum; assembly: GCA_963575745.1. Classification (NCBI taxonomy): domain Eukaryota; class Dinophyceae; order Prorocentrales; family Prorocentraceae; genus Prorocentrum; species Prorocentrum cordatum. Next base: position 407,671 of record CAUYUJ010021660.1, on the reverse strand, counting down.
GTGTTCCTGCGCCGATTGTCCGTCTGGTCACTCCTCTTCCTCGGGGCTTCGGCCATCACACGCTCCCACACATCGATGGCTGCAACAAAGAATGATCGCAGAGGGGGGAGAATTGCATGTAATCCCACCAGCCCTTGAGGGCGCAAGTGGTCTGACGAGATTATTCGTTCCGCTTTTACGCCCCCCGCCCTGAAGTTTTGTGGAGGTTCGGCGATGTGCCGGGGGGTCCTTTTTCGCCCAAGATGGTTCCAAGAGGGCCCCCTGCTCCCAGATGGCTTCCAATATTGCTCAAGATAGCCAAAGAGAGTGCAAGATGGCTTCCGACATGCGTCCAAGAGGCCCCCCAAAGAGGACTACAAGGAGACTTTACGTGCTCTCCGATACCCCTGAATACATCGAGCAATATGGAACGATCTGGCGATCAGAAGGCCGCCGATCGTTCAAGGTTGAACGGACCACGCGGTGTCGGAAACCAACGCCAGGGTTGTCGCGACTCGAACCTGCCGCAGCGTCGGGTCGCTTAGCGTTTGGAGGCCGTCTTGGAAACGCACTGGGGTCGCAGAGCCGCCTTGGCATCGATCTGGGCCCCCTTGAGGTCTTGCGCGTTGCCAGAGAATCTCTTGTTGTGGCAAAGTGCGTGCGCTGACCGCCACTGGTATATACTATCCCGCTTTTGCATTATCCTGGCGATTGCAACCAACTGCCGCGTTGGAAACGGGGGGGGGGGGGCACGCACGCGCGCCGCGAGGGGAGGGGGCGACCGCTCCGCCGGATGCTTTCCCCCTATCGTCCACATGCTCGCCCTCCTCCCATCCTCTTCGCCCTAGTGCAGATCATCCCCCTCCTTCTGCCCCACCCCGCCACCCTCGCCCCCGCGATGCTGACGCGGATGGTGCAGCTCCTCGTGGGCCCATTTCACCCCCTCTCGTCCTGCCCCTTTCATTTTTGGCCTCTTCGCCACCCTCCTATCAAACCCCTCCCCTCCTATAGCCCACCATCCCAAGCCCCCCGCGCCCCTACACTCCCAGACCACGGCCACCTCCTGGGCCAGCGAGGATATCCGCGGAAACCCCCACCCAGTGACCACTCCAGCGAGCGGCTCGCAACAGATGCGCAGTTGGAGACACGAACTGTGTATTTCGACCGCGTACGACGACCCTTTGGACCAGCCGAAACAAAAACGTGAAAGTTCCCGCCCAGTCAACAACACCCGCGAGGGGCACACTCCAAATACACAGACGGGAACAAAATCTGTGTACACAGATCAAACCACGATCTGTGTAAACAGTGGACCCCCACACGAAACTACACAGTTGAATACACCAAGTGTGTACACATATCACACCTTGATTTGTGTATTTCGAAGAGGTGAACGCTTGCCACCTCCAGGGTACCCCTATCTTGCCAACCCAGACCCGAGGTCGTCGTGCCCAGCTGAGAGGGGATGCGAATACACACTTCCCCAGCGCCCCCGAGGGAGCTGCAAATGCACGCTTCCGTGGCCAAGGGCGGCCACGGTGACATGCGACGCCGGAATGGCCCCCACGGCCCAACGACGCCCCAAAAGGTCCCCGAAGGACCACAAGTCAGGCCGCACAGCAGTCCGAGAACACGAGAGGCGTCACATGCCACGGGCCTCGTAACAGCCGAAGCTCCACACATCGCTACACAGACCGCTGCGCTGGCAAGGGGGCGGACGTTGCTGCAGGCACCTAGACATTTACAGGTTAGCGATGCGAGTGTGCTTGGCGGCCGTGCCGCCTGCGTTTGGAGTGCGCCCAAAACGCTTGCATGTGCAATCCCCTCTTACTGGTTGCGCCGCTGTGCTCGGATATCGAAGGGGCGGTATACCGTTGATACGGGCACGCTGCACCAGGGACTTCACCTCCCTTCTTCGAACAAGGAAGGAAGACAAGGTAGGAGGACGGACAGTGGAGCAGGGAGGCAAAGAGGAACGAAAAAAAATGGGGGAGGTGGAAAAGGGCATTCTCCCGCCCGAGCCGCGGACGCTTTCGACACCAGGGAAGAAAGGAGGGGGACGGAGCAAAGACGAGGACGACGACGGGAAGCAAACTGTCCCCGGTCCGCATATAGCCACATGCTTGCGATTCGGGTGCGCTTTCTTCGAGGCACTTCAAGCCCCACCTGTACTCACTCTGTCCTCTGTACCCCCTCTTATAGAACTGCCTCAGAACAGAGGGGCTGTGGATTCCAACGTGCAAAGCTGCCTCCAGGGAAAGGTTGGGAACTCTGGGGCCGCGGGCTGGAACATCATCTCGGCGGGTGTCTGGGATCGAGGTGGAAGGCTTTTGTAACGTTTTGAGCCCGTCGTCGGCATAGCCGCGCCTGGATCGAAATCCTGGCCAGAACGCGCCCCCGGGAGTGACGCGCAAGTCGGCGTTGATGCCAAAGGCCGCAGACATGTGGCGTCACCCGGCGGCGGCGGGGAAATCAAATGAAAGGATCGTAACAAAGAACCAGGAGTGAAGGAGCGTTCCTGGCCACGGCAAACCGCGGCTGCGAATAGGCTCCAGGAGCGGCCCAAAAATCAAAGTCCCTCTTGTGGTCCTTGTACAATGTTGTTATTATTCGATTCTCCTCCTCCTCCGAGATTCTTGGCCCACCTCCGAGATCCTCGATGCTCGCTGGTCGACCCACACTCCTCCGCAGATGGTCGGGGCGCGCACAGGCGCGCGCGCGCGCGGCCGACTGTCCCGCGCGGGCGGCGCGGCGTGCCGCGGCGCAGAGAGTGCAAGGACGCTCCGAGAGCCCGCCCTCCGAAGAGCCGCCGACCCCTGGGGTAACAGCAGCTTCGTGTCGTGTGGTTTCTGACACCGTGCGGATCGTTCAACTTTAGACGATCGGCGGCTTTCAGATCGCCAGATCGTTCTATACTCGCCGATTCTGGGCCGCTGGGCCGGGGTCGCAGCTGGTCGACACGACGCGAACCTAACGTACAAGGGCGGCCTTCGAGGGCCGCAGACCCTGGGGCCCAACACGGTTCTCGGAAGTTGTCAAGCCTCGGAGTGTTTTCCATCGGCAGCGCCTCGTCGAGAAGCGTCCTGGTCCAGGTGTGCCCGCGTCGTCCCGAGCGGCCTCCCGAGGCCAGGGTCATGGCCCGAAAGCCGGGGCCCCAAGGTTCCTTTCTGAGCCCCATCGGCGCCTGGGCACGTTCGGCCGCCAAACGGGCCCAACATCGAGTTCCCACCACGGCGTCGGAATTGACACCGTTCGACTGCCCGTCTGGCGCCAGGGGCGCCAGGGGCGGGGCGGGGCGCGCGCGCGCGCCACCGCGACCACGCCTTCTTCCGCGCGGGTTGCGGCACGCGAGGCGCCTCCGCCGATCAGCCTGGCGGTCCCGAAGACAGGGTAGGCCCTCGGCCCTGCCGATCCTTTTCTGAATGGCAGTCCGCCGCCGCGCCTGCGCGGCCAGGATTAGGGGGACAGGCTCGAGAATCCAGATGCTCCTGTCTCCTGATTTCGAGCGTCGCGCCTCGCGATGCGCGACCCGCGGTTATATTCGCGCCTCCGCGCTGGCCCCCTGGAGAAGAGCAGCCCTTCAGAACCAGACCGCGAGCGACGATGATCTTCGCGCCCCGCTGGTGACATAGGTGCTTGAAACGAGGATCGCGACCATAGAAGAGGGGGCGGGAGGAGGATGAGGAGGATGAGGAGGAGGAGGAGGAGGAGGAGGAGGAGGAAGAGGAGGAGGAGGACGAAGAAGAAAAGGGGGAGGACGAGGAGGAGGAGGAGGAGGAGGAGGAGGAGGAGGAGGAGGAGGAGGAGGAGGAGGAGGAAGAGGAGCAGGAGGAGGCGGAAGAGGGCGTGGGTCGATCTCACATCTGCTGGAAGTGCGGGCGGGGGGACGGGGGGGCGCATTCCATGGCGGCGACAGCCTGGAGGAGGAGGAGGAGGGGGGGGAGGAGGAGGAGGAAGAGGAGGAGGAGGAGGAGAAGGGAGAGGAAGGGCATGAGCGGTGGGGGAGGAAGGGCAGGGCGTCGGAGGGGCAGGCGGGGGTGGAGCTCCCAAGCCCGTTCCCTCCCCGCCCTCCTCGCCTTGGACCGACTGAATTCGGGGACTCGTTGACCCGGGTCAATTCAGACGCACGTCAATCAGGCCGTGCCAAATCCTGCAAGATCTCGCAAGATCCTGCACCCAAGCCCGGGTCAATGAGAAAGGTCCTGCAAGATCATGCGAAATCCTGCGCCCAAGCCCACGTCAATGCGACCCTGGCCCTGCAGGATCCTGCAAAATCTGGCGCCCTGGCTGACCACCGTTCGCGTTCACCCCCGTCCTTTGGGCCCCGGTGAATCAGGGAAGCGTTTCCCGGGCCCGTGAGTTTTCCCCGGGACCACCCATTTTTCTTGGTTAATTGTTGAAGTGTGCTGATGCCGTGGGAGTGATTTAAATATCTAGACAATGCGAACCAACGCGTGACCCGTGTCCTTCAGGACCCCGCTCCCATGGCGACATCTGGCGGAAAGGCGGACGCGCGCGACAGCGCCTGTTGGACCTGGCCGAGAAAGTCGCCGCGGCATGAACCAGTGCGCGCGCGTGGGTGTCCAGCGACGCACAATGCCACCCGAGACAATCCTATCGTCGAAGACCCAGTGGCGGCGCGCGCAAGGGGGTGGCGCGAGGGGGGGGCATTCAAGAAAGCGGGCGGCTTTCCAAATGAACCTGGTGCGACCCCAATTCAGGGAAATTGTTTTGCCAATTCTCCATCGGGAGGGAATCTTTTCGCAACCGAGTAAGCGGCAAAGCGTGTCCGTATTATTCCGGATGAACTTCTTCCCGTGGTAGTTTAGTGCTCAGGCTCGCGGGGCTGATGGTGGGAGCGTGTTTTTTCCCGCCTCTGCTTCGGCGAGCGTGCCGCCGAGCTAGGGCCACGACCGTCGGACGAGACCCAGCGGGCCGAGGAGGGCGCCCAGAGGGCGCGCGCGCGGCGGGGCGGGGCGCTCTGCCGCCATCACAGCCGAAACAGCTTCGGCGGGCATCGTCGTCAGGCAGCGGCGCGGCGGCGATGCGGCGGCAACGCAGGGGAACGACTAAATCAAGTCCCCTCGCGGCCTCCCCAGCGAACTCCGCTCGCCAGGGCTGGCGTCGACGACTTGACAACGCCCCGACTTGCATAATTGCATTCGTGCAGCGGCCCGACGCGCCGCGCCCGGCAGGCAGCCCGCCCGCCACCTGGCTCGCAGCGCCCCGAGACGCTCGGCGCGCGGCAGGGAGGCGTCGATGGGGGCACTCGCAACATTGTTGCAAACGCCCCTCCTTCTCTTCTACTGAGCCCTCACTCTGGCGTCCGCGGCCCCAGCCGCTGTAGCCCTGCCAATTGCTCCAAGGCGACCGCAAATTGTCGGCGTTCTCGCGCCATGGCGGAGTGGGATCCGCGCTCTGCCGTGAATCCCTTTCGGCCAGCGGCCCCGGGCAACGCCCGATCCTGGATGCAGATCTCACTCCGTTGGGTTTTGCTTCTCGGCGACGTCGGGATTCCAGTTGCTCGCCTGGCGCGCGACTGCTGCGCCGCGTAGCTCCCTTGCCATCGCCCCCCGCCACCTTGCCCATGCCTTTGGCGTCGTCGGTCGTTTTCGACGTCGCGGGGCGGCCCTCAGGCCGCGCGGGAATGGCCTTCTCTCCACCATTGACTGACTGCGCTCTGGGGTAGGCATCCTTTCCGACATAGTCGGTGGAAGCCGGGGCCCCAGGTTCCTCCGCGGCTGGCGCCAGAGGCGGCAGGAATTCCACTGGAGGCCAGTGCTCCGTCAGCCCCCGCCCCAAGGCAGTGAGCGGCTGGACCTCGGCGCCCCGCCCGGACACGATGCGCCGCTGAGACCAGCCCATGCTGGGCTCGTCGAGGTCGCGGCCCCCCGGAGAGGCGTAGCCAATATGGGAGCGAACTTGCCCGCGACCCGCATCGCAATCCCACGTTCCCCCCCCGTGCCCGGCGCCTCGGGGCCGGGGGCGTGGCCCCCGCAACCCTCCGCGCGAAAGACCCGCTGTTCAGACCGATTTCTCGTGAATGGATCTTCGGCCGCATTGCGTCGGGGGCCGCTGCAGTGGCACCGTGCTGGACGGGCGCTGCGCATGCGAGGCAGCTCAGGATACCCGAACGATTGCAATCGCTACTGCGCAGGAGGTAGCCGTCCTCCAAGTCCAGCAGTGCGCTGAGTGCGTTCTTGCACTCAGTGGAAGCGAGCGCGTCTCCATCGTCGGCGCCAGGTACCCGAATGGCTTCCTGGCGCGACTGGAACCAGTCTATACATGCCGCGGAGAAGTCATGGAAAATACTGAGTCCATGGTACCGCCTGTCATACCCGGGCCCGCGAAATCCGGGCCTGCTGCGCCCCGGACACGGTGGGGCGCAAGATCTGATGAGCGTTGCCCCGCTTGGGTCGGAACGCTGTTGCCAGGGGGCCGTCGCGCTGGATCCAGAAATCCTCGTTCTCGGAAGTGCGATTCTGACAAGTGGGCGCGCGAGACTCCGAGAGAGAATCTGGGTCTTCTAGATCGAAGACACGGGCGCCCATGGCTGGGCCTGGCCGGCAACTGCGCGCGCCCGGCCGCCAAACCTCAGCCACGTCGGCTGGTTAATTACCGCGCATCTCACCGCATCGCCTGTTCCGAACTCTCAGTGCCAGCTGAATCGCCCCGCCCGAACCTGGCACTTCTTCTCTGACAATTTCGCCTTCAGGAGGGGGGTGCGGGCCCAGCTTGGTCGGCAGGCAGGTCAGGCAACGGGGCTGGCGCACACCCGGGAGAACCCTTTGCGGCGCCACAACATGCCCGGTCATAGACCTGCGCGCAGAGGCATCGTCCAATGGAATGGCGATTGCCTGGTGGGAGCGCCCTGCTGCCGCGTCGCACTTGACACGCATGCGTTCGGGGTCAATGACTCGGGCGGAGTGACCCATGCAAGCGCGGAACAGCAGAAGCACCTTCGCAGGCTTTATCACGGGCGCACCCCCGACGGCACAGCTGTCGGCAGGTGGGTCGCACCCGAAGCTATCGCCCCAATCGTCTGGCTTAGCCGCGGGGCCCTCTCTAGCTTCCGGCGCGCGCCCGCGCCAAGTATTTGAACTGCGTGGCGTGGCAACTGGGCAAGAGTGCGCGCGAAGCGCGCGTGCCTCATCGTAGCCCTCGTCGCCCAGCACCTCGGCGATGTCGGGCGCATCAACCCACCCACCGGAGCTGCGAACGCAGACTGCGCTGTGCATCGCCAGGTGAAAGATGAGAGAGCCGATGCGCCCAGCCTATCCCACCTGCATTTCCGAATACCACGCAAACGTGCGAAACTCACTGGCAAGGTCCACGGGGATGGGGTCACCCTCCAGCTTCGGGAGACAGTGGGGCTCGACCGCGTGGCAGCGAGCGCGCAGAAACCGACGCGCGGGAAATCGCTGCCCGCCTCTGTCTGTCTGCGAAGGGCTCGGGGTCGGAGTCGCGGCACTCCTCCAACTTCCGAGCCATCTCGGCACTCGCGCCCAGCAAACCTGCAGGGTCGTCGTTGTCAAAGAGCGGGGCGTCGAACTCGTCCTTCTCCGCGCGCTCTAGCCCGCGGTGGGCCGTGCCCCCTCGCTCCGCGATCCTCGCCCTGGGCTCGCCCATCGAGATCCGCCGGTTCTTGGGTGGCGTCGGGGCCCTGGTGAGGCAGAAATCACGCGACGCGAAAGCTTCGGGGAGCTTGCCGGGGAGATTGTCGAAACGAATTACCGGAGGCTTGAGCGCAATGGGCACAGTGCTCTCCCTGGCTCGGCGCTTCTGAGGTGTCGGCCCCGATGCTAGCTAGCATAGCTAGCAGTGTCCTTGCGCTCCTCATCGCAGCCCACGGCGTCCCTCGCGCCATCCGACTTGTCGTCTTCTCCTTCGGCCAATGCCGCGATTGTTAGCTGGGCGCGGTCGCCTGCGCCCGATGGCGCAGGTGGTTCCTTGGCGTCGTCTGCGCCCGCAGGCGCAGGTGGCTCATCGTCGGAAGCTACCAGGTTCGCTCTACTCGATTCGCCGAGGACGGGCGTCGGTCTAGACTCGGGGATCGCGCCCATGTGATCGGGCGACGAAATCTATACATATCCACTGCTCCCTGACCATGCCCATCTTGAACCCAGGAGCTGTGCATGCGCCCTCCTGGCCAAGCCAGGAGGGCGTGGCGTATACACCGCTGCGGGGTTGAGGATGGGCCTGGCCAGGGAGCAGTGGATATGTATAGATTTCGTCGCCCTATGTGATGTGCTGAGGCCGGATCAGGCAACGCAAGTCCAGGAGGCGGCGGAGCACCCACGGCATAGCCGCGAGCCCCCTCGCCCGCGTCCGCGGCAATCGACTGTGCACTGCCGTGTTGGGCGTCATACAGATGTCGCACAAATTCCCACTGGCCCTAGCATGGACCCTTCCTTCCACGTCGCGCAGTGGCTTCCGAGCTGGAGACGCAGGCTCACTTGCCGCAGCCGGGCCACGCCCTGCGAAGCTCTCGCGCTGGGCTTCTTCGCCAGCGATTGCGTCTCGCCTGTCGGCGGGCCCGGTGAAAGGGCGCGCCGCCCCGCGGATCAGGCCGCTGCTGAGCCGGGGGCGGTCGGGCGCAACTCCTTGGAAAAAGAAAGCCGAAATCTTTCATCCGCTCTGCGCCGTTTACGGAAACGCACTGTCTCCCCGTGAATATTCGCCCCGTTTGATCTCCGCGAGGCGATCCCGGAAGTCCTTGCCTCTTTGCCCTTTCTCGGGCTGAGGCGGGCCTGTCGTCGGGGGCGCCCTCGACATAGTCGAGGGGGGCCTGCCCCGCGCGCGCCCCGCGCCCTCGCCGCCCCCCCCCCCAGCGGGAGGTTTGCAGCCCGACGCCGATGGAAATCCCCCTCTGAATCGCGGATCCACCGGCCATCGGTTTCCACGCTCGCTGGGTCGAGAACGGCCAGGTCGATCCGCGACTTCTCGCAATATGTGAAAAGCCTGTCCTGGTTTGGGACGACGAAGTATGCTTCGTGGAACTGGTCCGTCTCCAGCTCCTTCCCCCGATAGTTTGCCCCGATCTTTGGGCCTCATTCTCGCAAGCCGTCTCCCTGATCTCCCAGCGAGGCACCTTCGCCGTCTCGCGCCCACTTCCCCCTGATTCCTCCATGGGGAGAATTGGAGTAGGTGGCGCGCCGCCACGGTGCTGCGGAGGAGTCTCCGAAGGCGCATGCCCCATCGGCGGGCGTCTCTGGGCCCCTGCAGTCCTCCGCCACCCGTCGCTCACCTTGGAGGCGACGAACACGCAAGCATTGAGAACGGCACCAAGCCCGTTCATGTTCACGGCGCGCGAATAGAACTTCCAACCTGCATTCCTCTTCAAACTCACACAGCCGGCCGGCAAGTTGAACGGAAGGGCAAGCACGGTCTGCTCGGGCAGACAAAAGTCATTCCCTCCAGATCTAAAGAGGTAGCCTAGCGCCCCTTCAACCTTGTCCGTCGAGCATCGTTATCTCGACCCTTTCCAGCGGCGCCTCGAGACATCGCGCCGCCCTGGCGCCCGGCCTGGCCCCGGCGCGCTCAACGTCGGGGCCAGGAACCACTGCTGGGAAATCGAAGGGCGGATCACGAGACAGAGCGCGCGACGGCGCGTCCTCCAACGGCGGCCTTGCCGCAGCGCCCCCCCCCCAGGGCCCGCCCCGCGAGTCGCTGCGAATCCGCGCTGACGCACGGGGGCGCAGGCAGCGCGAGGGAATCTCGGCGGCTGAACAGCAGCAGCGCAGCCGAATTGCTAGCACCTGAGCCCCCCCCCTTCGCGCGGGAGGCGGGGCCGCGGAAGCGCCCCAATCGCGGCGGGCTCATCGGCGGGAAAGCCGGCTGCCTGATCAGCGCGAGAGCAAGCATAGCCCCCCCCCTTGTCTGTCATCGAGTAGCGGCGTTCACCTCTATGCAGACCCCTGCAGGCAGCGGCGATGAATCTGGCCATCTCCTTCAGGAACGATTCGCCAGCGCCTACCTTGAAGCGCCGCGGATCGCAATCTGGGCGTTCGCCCTCTCTATGCAGCTCTGATCCGCGGATCTACAGCATGCGGCGCGGGGCGCCGCGCTCCTCTCATTACATCATGCGGTTGTTTGCAACACCTGCGGCCCGGCTGGGGAGAGCGCCCCAGGCTGCGCATTCCCCGCTAATTGCCGGGCCTCCCCAAGACTGGGCATCACCCAGACCCGCCATGTAATTATTGTCCTTTTGTGCGCGCCCGGCCTGCGTGCCGACCGGCTGTCTCGCCTGCTCAAGCACCTTCGACTCGTGGTCGAAGTGCTGCTGGACGTCAGCCCCCGGCGCCGCCCCTCGCAGGCGCCGGTCGTTCTCGTCGCTGCCGTGGCCGTTGCCGTTCCACGTGGCGACGCGGCATCCGTGCCTGGTTTTGTTGTGGAAAATGCTCTGGTTCTCGTATCCAGTAGTTACTCCCTCGCCCAGCCATCTGCGGGATGTCGGGCAAGGCGGTGGCGCCTCGGCAGCGCGCGCGGCATCGAGCGGCAAGGCTGTGGAGGCACATGCGCAGGAGGGCCCTAGCTCCCCGTGGCTGTTGAAAGCCAGCTTCTTCCGAGAAGATTGCCTGGGAGTCCGCCGACAGCATGGCGACATGCATGTCAGTCAAGGTGTGCATTGCGCACCTTGCCCGCCCTCTTGAGCTCCCTGGCCGCGCAATGCCAGGCGTCGATAGGCGCGTTGTTCCTCGCGGGCGCCATGATGTTCTGGCCGACGATCCTGGCGCGACTGACTGCTGCTCGCCTCGATGAGTCGCGCGCAAGCAGCGCGCGCCTCGCCGAATGACTGAGAACGGACGTATGGAACGACCGATTCGTTGACCAATTCGGCCATCCTGATCGTCAGTCCTCGAGCAAGTGTAACGGGGGTATCGGATGGCTCATCGTTAACGCGCGCCTTGAAAATGGCTCTGCCGTTCCTGCCCCCTCGCGCCTTTCTGACCTCAACCGCGCTGCTTCTCGGGCGCCGTTCGCGCCAATCTACGAGCGGACACTGGGCCTCCTGTCGCCAGTCGCGGACGGCGCAGGCGACGCCTCGGCCCTGCCGGCGTAGCACTGCGAGGGTTAGGTCTCTCCCGCGCTTGATGGCGCGCAGCCTGCATCTGCTCCCCTGGGCCCCTCGGCCCCCGACGCTCCAGCGCCGGCCGCCGGCTCGCGCGGCGGGCGCTTTGGCAGGGTTCGCTGCGAGGGGCCCGGGTCTTCGACGGCGGCGCGCGCGAGGGCGGCGGATCGGGGCGCCGTCGGCGGCGGCGGCTGGCGGCGGCGGGGGCGCGAGGCCGTCGTCGGCGGCCCAGCCGGGCGGCGGGGCCACCGCTGGCGGCGGCGGCCCGGCCGGGAGCGGGGGAATAATTGCCGCGGCCGGCGCGGGCTGCTCGGCCAGAGGCGGAGGCGAGGCCTCGCGCCCCCGCGGCCCCCCCGACATAGTTGGAGGCGGCCCCGTCGGCATCGGGGGCGGTGGCGGCATGGGCGGCTCTGAGAACGCTCCCGTCGCGCTCCGGCGCGCCGTCGCGGAACGCAATGGGGCGGCCCCTGTTCTGTCGAGCTCAGCGCGCCCGAGGTCCCGGGGGCAGCCACGCCCGGGAGATCCCCTGGCGGAGGAGGCGGCGGCCCGCGCGTAGCCCTCGGCGCCCGGCCAGGCGGGGGCGGCGGAGGCGGCGGCCTCCTCTCCGCCCTCCTCGGCGACGACGCCGGCGGCGGGGGCTGGGCCGTCGCCTCCGGGGCGCCCTCGGGCGGCGGAAATGCCGGCGCTGCGCCATCGGCGGGGGCGCCCCTCGGCGGGGGCGGCCCTCGTCGCCTCTGCCTGCGCGCGCCCGTCGGCTTCCTCCTGCTGTGCCCCAAAGGGGTTGTCGCCCTTCTTTAGGCGCCGCCTTGAGGCGGGGCCCGGGCCGATCCCGTCGCCGGCCACGGCATTGGCGCCCCCTCCGGTACCTTGCGCATGTTTGCCGTAGGCGGGTTCTAAACAGCTTAGTCTAAACATGCATGATTAAGTCATGCCAGACTTACATAACATAGTCATCGCCGACTTACCCCGCAGCTACTAGCAAGTATCGGTATCAAAAACTGATAAGAGATATATGATGGTATAAACATTTGATACGTTTTTCATAACTTGTCATAACTTGCCATAACTTCTCGTAAGATGTCGCAGCGCCCCACCGCCTCAAGCGGGGGGCTCTCGGCCACATGGGCGCTTCCAAATGGGCGGGGGGCGGCGGCCACGCGCCGCGGGCGTCCTCGATAGTTCTGAGGGGATCGACGAAGCCACCCGCCAGGGAGGAAAGGGGGCGATGGCGACGAGGAGGAGGAGGAGGAGGAGGAGGAAGAGAAAGGGGAGGAGGAGGATGGGGAAGGGGGGGGGGGGGAGGGGGGGGGTAGGAGGAGGACGAGGGGGCCCTAGGATAATCTTTCTATCCTCCTCGCACCTCCCCCCCCCCCCCCCCCTCGCAGCGCCCCCTCGCGCCCTGCCCCGCGCCCTCCTCCGCCTCCGCGCCCCCGCCCCCATCCATCCCCGCCTCCTGCGCCCTCCTCAACTCAGCATAATCTCGGATACCTTCGGATACCTCATCGGATACCTCGCCAGATACCTCATCGGATACCGCATCGGTTACCTCTGATACCCTCTAAATTACAAGGGATTGTAGCTGCGGGACGCACCTCGGACGCTCACACCTCGACCTCATGCCTTCCATCACTCACGCCGCTTCCCCTAGCGCCCGCCCTCCAAGTCCTGCTTGACACTCCCTCCCGTCCAACCCGCCCTCCTGCGCCCTCCTCCTCATCCCCCTCCACCTCCTCGCCTATCCTCACTGCGACCGCTCCGCTTCCCCGCCTCGCCCTGTCTCGCCTCCACCTCGCCCGCGCCCGCTTCGCGTTCTGTCCACCTCCCCTCGCCCCCCCCCCCCATCCCCCCCCCCCCTCCCCCCCCCCCCTCGCGCCCGCGCCCCCCTCCGCGCTCTCGCGCGCGCCCGCGAGTTACGACGACGGAGGAGAGGGGGGGGGGGAGGAGGAAGAAGAGGAAAAGGAGGAAGAGGGCGCCAACATCCAGACCGCAACTTCGCGCAACTGTCACCTAACTTGCGAGGCCGCCCCAGAAGTCCCGCGACGACCCCGCGCCTGTTGCAGCCGAGCTTATAGCGAGTAAACTTATAGCAATATTTACAAAATTTATATGTCAGTTAGCAACCAGGGCGTGTGCGCATCTGATAATACGTTGATTTGATCTTCTGACAAGTTAAAACGACATACGAACTAGTTGACCACTATATCAATACAGTTGGACAGGTTATAAGCCGACTTGGCTGGTTTAGCAACTATTTTATAAGCAGCGCAATGCAAACAAACGCACAAAGTAGACCGCATGCACCATGGCCGCCGGGCGACCCGCCCTTCGGTACTGGGCGCCACTCCTCATCGATATCCCAGGCTGCGGCGGAAACGAGATGACGGGGAACTCCTTTTTTCCGGCTTCGCTGGCATTCCCAGCCCCCCCCAAACTCCGGGCGCCCGCAGCTTGCTGGCATGCGCAGCACTGTCCGCGCACCCGTGGTACTGCAAGCCTTCGGAATTAACTCAGCACGCTGCTTTTTTATATAAAAAAGAAAGCGTTACGCCCCCACTCTGGTCTGCGCGTCAGGGGGCTCATGGCCCCGTCGACTTCCGCAATGGGCGGGCAAGCGTGGACACGCGTGGCAACCACGTCGAAAGTCTTGCCATAACGGGCGGCCTCCCCCGACAGATGTGATGCAACATGTGGCCGGCCATCAAGTGCCGGCCCCCTTTTTCAGCCGATATAGATCGAATCGTCGCTCAGCCTTGCGGCGCCAGGCTCGGAGTCGAGCGGTGCGTCAACGCGTGGGCCCCACGGGGGGTCAGCGAAGGAAACGCAGGCGCCATCGACTGCGCCCTCGTCCTTGCGCGCCGGCGCAGGGCCCCCTCGCCATGCATCTTGAAGTCCGCGCGCCTCTGCTCCAAGAGGAAGTTGAAGGCGCCCTAAATCAAAACTGCTTCGAGCTCGAGCCAGAGTGCGGCCGCGGCCCCTTGCGCCCGCCGGCCAGCAGGCATAGCGCGCTGGCCGCCTCGGCATCCGGAAGCAAAAATTCGCTCTTTCAGCTCTCCAACGGGCGTCCGCGATGGCCGAGAACTCTCTCACCCGCGCTGCGCCCTCAAGTAGATGCCACTCTCGGTCCTGGAGGGCGGGAAAGGTGCAACCGATCCCGCCCTCGCAATGGAGGCCAAGGATCCATGGCGCGCTGCCCGCCGTCGCCACCTCTACCCAGAAAGCCCCCCACAGCGGGTCGGAGAGCATGGCTCCTCTCCCTGCGCTGCATATTCGCGCATATGTACAGCTCGGACGAGCAGACCAACGATTCCCGCGTTGAGTTCCGCCAGATCAGTGTACTTGGGCTTCCGCAGCTTGGTGCCCATGGTCTCGGCGGCCGCCGCAACGCCCTGCTTCTCGCACCCGATGTCGAGGCCGAGGGCCCGACGCAGGCTGGGCACCTGGGACCGCGGAGCAACGTGCTCACTCCAGTCACCTCCCATCCTCTCCGCGATGGTTGCGTCGCCGTCTTCGTTGGTCCTCTAGTCGCCGCCCTGCGTCGGCACCCAGACCTCCAGCATCTGCCCTTTGAAATTGGGAGTGACCGGGTCACGATGCGTCTCGTTGCCAAACTTGTGCTTGATATGGTATCCGGCTCTGTAGCGCTTCTCACGCTCCGGATGACTGAAGATGTTCCTGGCGAACTCGGCCGGGTCGCGCATTTCTGTGACAAGCGCAACGTACTTTTCCTCCCGAGGCACCGCGGGGTCGTCGGCGGCGGCGGCAATGGGGGGATGCCCGAAAATGCACGGGGCGTCGCGTTCGTTGAAGAACGCGCCCCCCCAAATACCGCGGAGGCGGCCGTGCGAGACGCGCGCGGCCATCTTGCCGGCGGGAGGACTTGACTTCCACGCTGGGGGTGCTCGGCGCGCAGCACTGACACGCGCCGCCTCTTCCGTCTCTCGCGAGCCTCGCCGGCCCGCGCGCAGCGGGCGTTCTGAAGGTTGCCGGCCCAGGCGCGGGCGGCCGCGGAGCGCGCGGCGAGAGGGCCAGACGGGGCAGCCGCGCAGTCGCGGGGGCTACCTGGCGCGCGAGGGCGGCTGGCGCTGACGCCCGAGCGGTTTCGAGCGGACGCGACGGCGGGTATGCGCGAACGGGGGGGCGCGAGGAGGAAGGCAACAGCGGCGGCAGCCTCGGCAGCGGTAGCCGCAATCAACGCGTGAACTCGTTTAGCGCACTCATCCGTATGCTCCTCAGCAATATTGCAACCTCGTCCGCGCGCCTCGACGCGGTGGAACGAGTCTCTCTATCATCGGCGATGACGGGCGTCATTGGGGTGGGTAGGGCGGGGGGGGCATGGCGCGACGCCCTCGCCCCTGCCGCGTGGCTCCAGCACCGCAGCCGCGCGCGCGCGGCGACGATGAACGACGAGCGACGAGCGACGAGCGACGACGACGACGCGAGCAGCATTTTGGCGGCGATCTGCCCCGCAGGACCTGCGCACACAGTGCTCGCGTGCGCCACAGCGCCCGCGTGCACCACAACGCCTGCGCACACCGCAACAACCGACTGCAACGCAGTGCCTGTGTACACCGCAGTGCTTGCATTCACCGCGACGCCAGTGAAGACCGCAGCGAGTGTTTACACCGCAGCAGCCATGTGCAACACAGCACCTGTCTACACCATAATGCTTGCGTGCACCGCAACGTCTGCGCACTCCACATCGCGCGTCTACACCGCAACATCCGCGCGCAATACAGCGCTGGCGTACACCAGAACATCCGCGTGCACAGGACAAGTAGAGGCACCACGTCGGTGAGGATCGGCTGCGGACAACTAGGCGCCGCGCCAACGAAGAGCTGACAATGGAATGCGACGTGTGTGCCTTCTTCCTCCTCCACCTACGCCTCCGCCATCTCGTCCTCCTCGTCGCCCTCTTCCTCCTCGTCTTCCTCGCCCCCCCCCCCCCCACCCTTCCCCTCTGTCGTGCGGGTCGGCGCTGCAGCGCACGTGCGCATCTCAGCGCGCATCGCATAACAAATCATTGAATCAGTCCACTTGGTTCTCGGACGGCCAATTTAGCCGAGGCCTCCTGGGCGCAGATGGGGGGAGTTAGGATGACGCGGGCGGGCCCCGGAGGACTCGTGGGAATATCCGTCCAACTCCTAGACGACATGTACAATGCATTTGTCTTGTTGAATCCACGGGCGCCCCATTTTGCCATAGGGGCCCCTCAGAACATTATATATGCAACGGCGGCGCTTTGTTGCGCGCGGTTGCCGCGGTGCACGCGGGCGCCGCGGTGCACGCTGGCGCTGTAGTGCGCGCAGGCATTGCGGTGTACACTGGTGCTGTATTTCGCACGGCTGACGTGGTGTACGCAAGCGCTGTGGCGTGCACACACTGGCGCTGTATTGCGCGGCCGCCGCGGTGTACACAGGCGGCGCGGCGCGCGCAAGCGCTGTGGTGCACGCAGGCTGGTGTGCACGCGCAGCGCGGTGCAGATCGCCAACGACATGCTGCTGCTATTCGTCCTCGGTCACTCCGAAGCATTCCCGGACGCCGCCGGCGCGAAATGTCACGTCATCGGTTCCCTCCACCCCCTCCCAGACGATTGCCGTCATCGGCCTGGAACAACAAAACAGGCTCCAGTTGTGTCCGTGCGCGCGACGACGATGACCGACGACGACGACGACGACGCAGCCGACGACGACGGAGGCGGCGACGACGACGACGCCGACGACCGACCGACGACGACGAGTGCGGACCGAACTCCCAGAACGCACTGGGGGGAGAGCGTTTATGCAATACGGGGGGGGGGCCTGGAGCCATGGCGCCCGCCGTGCCCCAAGCAATGAAAAAACCGCGCTTGTGATGCGTGCCATTGCACGTTCGAACAGTTCCCTCAACTGTAATGACCGAGTTAATCGCATGACTCCATTGCTTCTTCATGCCGCGGGCGTCGCCATGAAAATTTACCCTGGACATGTTGAACTTAACCAAGAACTCGCGCACTTGCGGGACGCACCCACATCGACAGGGGTCGGCCACTCTATGCATGCGGTACCATTTCGTGATAATACTTCTTCCGTAAGCTTTCGAATGCCCAGAACAGTCTCCTGCAGGTTGATCTGTGACCCCTCAGCCTCTGCAAAGCCTTTTCGTCGCCACCCCTGTGGATCATTACTTCACTTGCGCGCTGCCAGGGCGAGACACCCGTGCACAGAATGGAGCCCCGCAGCGCGGGATGGGCGCCGTGATGGTCGCTGACCTTCTTCACGGCGCATGCTAAAACCGTATCCGTGGTCATGTCTGGTCTACCATATTCCCTGGTCTGCCCGGCCTGCGGTTCGGGCCGCAGCAGAATTCCAATAAGACCCTCTTGGGGTGATCGGATCTCCCCCCCGGGTCTCCCGCAGCCGGCGTTACCTGGGAACCGCTGGCATCGGGGCCCTCGACGCAGTCGAGGGGCCCCCGTGGCGGCGCGCCCCAGTTCGCGGTCAATGATCAAGCTCACTCGGGGCTTCGCACCCATGTTAGCCGTGCCCTTGTTGGGGCGAATGGACTTCATAGTTGCTTTCTCGCCGGCAGTCTTCCCGCCTCTTGCGAGAGTTGATATCGGACCGAGCCTCGGCGTGAGTATCCCCCCAGGTTTGATAAGGAGGGCGTCCTTGACCCCGAGCAGAGACTCCACGTAGTTCTCGTGGCCACGTGCCGCCCAGAGCGTTTGGACAACACCTGAATCAGGTAGATCACCTCAGCCCAAGAGGAAAGCTGCTCAAACCTCTTGGCACCGACGTCGGCTGCCTGATCTTGCGTCGGGCAGTGGGCCAAGTCGGTCATGCCTCTCGCACATTGCTCCGCTACGGCAGTTGCATCAAGGCGGTCGCCTTGCTGTAGCACATGAGGCGGGAAACCTCAATGTCCTGCTGTTCTGTCCACTTGGTGGCGCACGAGGCCTGTGTTCGCGCTGCCCACAGCAAGTCGCATCTGGCCATCCTCGCACCAGAGAAGATCTGCATGAGGACCTTTGCTGCTATCGGCTGAAACACTCCCGACGGCGCCGGCGGTCGCGGATTCTGAGATCCGCCATCCGCCATCGGGCGTCCACCAACAAAACGCACCTTCCTTTCAGGACCCACATTCGCGTCGAACCACAAACATTCCGCTATGGCCCACTCGGCTAGAGGGCCCCCTTCTCCTCGGGGGCCACCCTGCCCGCCCTCTAGAAGGCTTGTCAACTCAGGGGCGCAAAGAATGCTGGACAACGGGTGCGTCTCAGGATCCGTATCTGTCAGCTCGGCGTAGAGCTTGATGCAGGATGCGAGGAAGTCTCCCGTGCCATATTCCATCGCCTGCACCTGTCTGTTCGGCCCCGGAACGCAGGGCTCGTTGGGCACCTCGGCCTCGGCGTCGCCAACATAATCAGAAGTCGCCTCGGATGGCCCAGCGGGCGTGAAGAAGCAGCTAAGGCCCACGCCTGCAAGGGGCTGCACCTCCGGGCAGCAGGTGGCGGCAAATCTGTCAGTGCCCCCCGAACCGCCTGCGTCATTGCCCTTGGGTCGAAAGACCAACAGCGTCGCAATGCTCCTGGGGCCCGTAAAACTCCCCGGAACACCTGCATCGATCCTCTCCCCGCTGGCTTCTTGAGAGTCCGTCAGGTCCTCGGGCTCCTCCCGCGTGTCATAGCCCATGATGGCGCGCCAAACATCAGATCGCCAGTCAGGCCCAAAGGGCACAGACGTGATGAAGCGTCTCGGTTTGGCGTCATATATTGCCCAGTCTTGTTGACCTGTTAGCACAGGGCATGATCTGTCGCCGTAGACTGGCGTCGCTCCTGCGGCAACGCCCAAAATGGGGCCATAGAAGCCAGTGTCAGCGGCGGCTGCGTTATTAAGCATCTTTGCCTTTGGGGGCGGGGGATCTCACGCAGTCGGATCCTCGCCCGGCCAATCAATCCATCTATCGGAAAGTGGATGTTCGCGTCGCAAGCATCGCCCCACTGGCGCGGGCGGGTCCACCTCGACGCCGTTGTGCGCGGTATCCGAAGAGCTCAGATGAGGTCCCGCCCTAATTGTATGTTCCCGGCTAGGCCAGCCCACTTGCAGTCGACTATCAGGAAGAGCAATTTGCGCGGGGTGGAAATAGCAACTGCGACATGACGGGCCCCTCTGGGAGCTCGGCGTTCTTCTCGACGAGAATGGCGAAGAGCTGGCCGAAGTGGGTGAAAGGGGGCCCTGGGGCGCACAAATAAATATACACAAACAGCAGGGTTCCCTATCTGTCCCAACATTTTCTTGATGTTCGCCTTCCCCCCCCCCCACTTCCCATATTTCCAATATTTTCCTAGGGGTCGACGATTCATTGTGTCTGTGTGTTTTTCCCTTCCTGAGTGGACGGTATCGCCCCCCGTCTTCCTTCGAACCTGACTCAGCTCCATGACCTTTATTCCATCCCGCGCGTTGGTGTCGCGTGGGCGGCCCCGCTCTGCCTCCAAGGCAGCGGCGGCCCCCTCGCCGTTCGCCGCCTCGGCCTCAGTCGCCGGCCTGGCGACGCAAGCCGTGCTGAACGCGCCCGCAACCCACTTTGAGGGTATAGAGACAGGGTCTGATTCATCGCATCGGTCACAGTTGTAAAGAAGGGGTTGTGACGCTGTCGGAGCCCTGGCTCCTTCTCCCGGCGCTGACAGCCACCGAATTCCAAAGCCTCAGGGGCGCGCGAGGGGCGCGCCGCCTTCCGGCGGCCGCCGCGCAGGTCATGCTCGTGGAGCCCCACGCAATCTTGTCTTCAGGATGGGAACAGGGGTCAGTGTCCATGCCGCTCACGCCGTCGCAGCCATCGTCGTCGGCGCTCGTTCCAGCGCCCGGCTTCTACGTCTTTGTCATCCTTTGCCGCAGCGCCCGTGACAGAGTTACCAGACGCCGCGGCGGGCGAGATGTTCTGGCCCGAAGCTGGCATGATGCACTTGATCGGTGGACGGGGAACCGCGATCCCGATTTCTTGCAGCAGCTCGGCGTTCGGCCCCGGGCCCGCGAGCCCATGGAATCCTCTTTTCCTCTGCCTTGAACTCAGCAGTCGATTTTGCTCTAGCTGGGCCCCCCATCTTCCACCGCCGATCTGGATGGATGCATGGATTTGTCGAGTCCTTCTGAGTCCACTTCAGCCAAGCCTTTCCGCGTGCAGGCTCATCCCTCTGAACGGCGTCGGGGGCCCGATATCCTGGGTCGCAATTGAAGACCACTCGAATCTGAGTTGTCTTGACCAAGCCCGTCAGCGGCAGCGGCTGACTAAGGTCCTCGCGAGACTTGGCCACTGCGACGGCGTTGCGCTCGAAGCATTCGCCTGTCTTCAGATTCTGGGTGGAACGCGCCGTGATATGGTCGAGCTTGGGCCCCCCCCCTCGGGGGCAGCCATGAATCTGGATTGTCTTGCAGGAGTGACCTTCTTCTCAGCTAACGAGCCGCTCCCGGCACCGGCACCTGCGAATCGCATAGCTCCCCGCTTGGCGCGCGCTGGCAACGGCGGGGCAGGAAGAGGTCCAGAGGGTCCTTCGTCGTCCGCCGGGCCCTCTTCCGCCGCGCCGACAGCCGCCTTTCCCGCCCCCTCGTCGTTGGAAGGGCGCAGCGGTATCTCAACCTCAACTTTGCTCCCAGCTTGTCCGCTTGCGACTGGCCGCCGTCCGGGGGCTTCTTCGGCTCGCTGCTGGCGACATAGTCGCCGAACAGCAGATCGCCCAGATCGACCGAAGGCATCGTTGCAAATGCAAGGTCGTAGGCTTTCCTCAAAGGGAAATGCACAGCAGCTCCCGCGGGCATATTGTAGCTATCCCGTCTTGGCCCGAAGCGAAGCCCGCTTCGACGTCTATGTCAGCCCAGATCTGTTCTGACCTTTCCACGATGCGCCCGTCTGTCTCCACGCCAAGTCTTGACATTGAGTCCTTCCAGCTGCTCGAAGGGCGCGCAATCATGGTCGGGTCCTACTCGCCCTCCCGCATGGTGGACACACCCCAGTACGTGCCGACCCGTGTCCGGGCTGCTCGGCGCGAGACTCGGGCGGCGGCGCGCGCCGCGCGGCTGGGCCGCGCAGCGCAAGGGGCCCATCGAAGACGGCGCCGCATCTTCTTTCCCACGCCGACCCGCCAGTTCCACTCTACTGCGCATCGCGGCACAAGCAGAAGTGAGGGGCGGCGAAGACCCAGCAAGGAGCAGGCCAGCCCGCCGCCGTGAGAACAGTTCTGGCCCCACCCTGCACGATGGCATTTGCTCTGTTCGCCGCTGAGTTTTGCTTCTTCTCTTCGGGCCGCGTGCAATCATGAGCCGCAATAGACCAGAGGACGCGCGTTCAGCGATTTGCGCATGCCCTCTTGAGCTCGGGCGCCGCGCCCGCGTAGATGCAGTCTAGCTTCTCGGCAGACGCCCCGAGGATCGCGGAGACATCGACCACGTGCCCCGACGACCTGTGGCGAGTGCTCTGGCTTGCCCGAAATCCCGCGCGCCGGCCGCGCGGCGTCGCGCAGGAGGTTTCCCCGCGGAATTCCCCCGATAGCTCGTCAGACGCAAACCAATGGCCCATGGCGCACAGGCCCCCGAACATCGTCGGCTCAGAGTATGGTCTGATATGCTGCGTTTTTGTTTCTGCCTCTGTTGCGCCCTTAACATCTTGGTCCGCTGGCACGAAAGACAAAACGGGCTCTCCGGAGCGCGCGTGAGCAGGTGCTGCCGGGAGACGGCCACGCGCTGGAGGCGCTCGTACTTGGTCGCCCCCATCGGGCCCTGCCTCTCCCATTGGGTCATCGCCGCGATCGTCAACTCATTACCTCCACGGCTCCTCGCCCCTCGGGCGCCGCCTCGGCGATCTCCTCGTCGCCTGGGGCAGGTGCCGCCGTCGGGCGGCGAAACGCAGCCTCGCCCGCCATTCGGTCGAGGCGTCGCGCGCCGGCAGCACGGCCGCAGTCGGGCATCGGTGCCGACGAGGTGCTTCTGCTAACAAGACCCGCGTCCGCGTTCGCCCACCCAGGTCTCGCCGCTTCGTGGGGCTCGTCGTAGAAATCGGCGAGCGCATCAGACATCGGTGAAACTGCGCCGCCCGTGGTCAGAACCCCTTCGGCGCTGCCCGAGTGGATGTCCAACTTGGCATTTGCGACAAAGCCTCCTGCTATCACCTTCCGCGAGCGAGGCCCAAGGGTTGCGCGGTGCCTGATCGCCTGGAACGAGGGGCCACCCATCGTGCCAGGCTCGTTCAGGATAGACCTCGCGCAGATCTCCAAACGTGCCCACCGCTCGAAACCGGGCGGACCCGCGGGAGCTGCCTCGTCTACTTGGCTCGTGAGATAAGCGATCTTGCCCTCGACTGAGAGATCCAGCCTTCTTCCCCGAGGCAGCAACAGGCATGGTGCTCTGCCGGTTCCCCCGTGGAAGCTGTAGTCTCCGGCGTGGCGATTGTTTCCATCTCCCCACCGCCCAGCTTGTCGCTGGCGATCCCGACCGTGCCGAAGGCTCGTGACTGACCCTCTGCCGTGTTCAGGGTGACGTGGATGGCCAGCAGGGAGATCTTACCTATCATCCCCGCGCCTCGCAGGCATTAAAAGGAATTCAAGTTGGAGCCGCAGCCCGCGTCGACGATGACCTACGTGGATCCAATACGCACAAGGCCGGCCTTCCTGGCCCCCTCAGCCGTCCGCTGTTTCTCAGTAGACACAGCGGAGACATAGTCGCCGTCGTGCTCACTGCTGGCATCACTGAGCTCGCCGTCGGACTGTTGTCCGCAACCAACCCACATGCGCCAGACCTCCGGATCAAGAGCAGCGGCGTCGTCAAACGCCATCTGCCCATGGACCTTCACCTTGCACGTTCGCGCTCTACCACCGAAACTCAGACTCGAAAGCGCCCCCCCGTGCACTTGGCACCAATGTCGTCTCCTTGCGAATCGATCGAAGAGTCCAAGTGGCCAGTTGAGGCGTGTTCGGGCCGATGCGCGCCTTACCTGGTCTACTGACGGAATGACGCGTCTGGGCATCTGCCCCCCTTGAGAGGGCGCCTCGGCTCGGCCCCCCATTCTTCGGCAGGTCCAGGGCCGCGCTCGGGGGCGACGTGATTCCCCCTGCCTGGAAGCGCCTCGGCAATTTCATATGCGGGTCGATTGCGTCTTGTGCGACGGGAATTCAGACCATCGTCGTCGCGCTCAGATGCGGCGTTTTCGCGGTCTTGAACGCCCCCGCGAGAGTCTCGTCGCAGACTGGCCAACGCGCCGAGCGGCGGCGCTTGGAATCCTGATCCAGTGCAGAAGCCTGCGGGAGCAGCGCGCGGCGCTACTTTCCTCCTCGCTCGGGGCAAGACATATGCGTTCTGCCTCGGGCCCCTCCCGGCCAGCGCCTGCAGCGCAGTCGCCGGGCGCCGGCCGGTCGTGTCACGGAAGTCCAGGGGCGTTGACCCTGCCCCAACAATCCTTCCCAAAATGTCAGGTCTGTCCGGCCAGATGCACCCGGCACTGTCGCTTCTCCTGGCCCATACCATTCCCCTTTGACGTATCCTTGTTGTCGCGTGGCCCAGGCGCAGCGTTCGCCTTGACGTTCTCACCGCCTTTCTCTTTGTCCTTCTCCTTCTTCTTTTCGTTGCTCTGTCCGCCGCCCTTGCCGCCGGGGGCAGCCGCGGCGCGGCCGGTCCGGGGGCAGCGGGGCCGCCGTTTCCTTTCGGGCGCGCGCGACGACGCTGAGCTCGCGAGGGGCCGCTTGCAGGCGACCGACTTCTTGGGGCGTCCGTCTTTCATGTAGAGGCTCGGCCCGCCCCCGCTGGCTTCTTCGCCCCCTCCGCCGCTGCCCGCGCCTCCCGCGGGAAGGCCGCGGGCGTTCAGCGTCTTCCGCTGTTTCTCGCGCCTGATCTGACCGCGCCCCACGCGAATGAAATCGCTGACCTTTGATGGAGACCACTCGCGTGTCTTCGTTCCTGCGCCGTACTCGTCGCCGGAATGATCATGGATCTCTCGCGCGAATTGCATGTAAAGGCACTCCTGCACGCATTCGTCGGCGGAAATGTTCCTGCGCAGCGGGGCGGCGGGAGTCATTCAGCCCTTCCATCTCGTTGAGCGTTTCCACCTGCCCGTCGCAGAACTGGGATTGGTCGCCGCCCGCTCCCTCGCCCGCGCCGCGGACCTTCGTCTCCATTAGATCCGCGAGCGTGCGCGACTGGCCATGATCCTGACGGGCGGTCACGTGGGCGGCTACGATGCGCAGGATCTCACGACCCTTCACCATGTTCCTGGCGGCTTGCGTGGAAATGTCTGGCCTTCCAATCTCGCTCGCAAGGTGGCGGCGCTGAGAGGGGGATCGTCTATCCCTGCCTGCCCTGTCGACCTTGGCCATGAGGCCCGCTGCGTTCATCTGGCCAAGCCAGGCAAATCGGCCATATTCATTAGACTCCTTTGTCTCCTCCGTCACAACGTCCCCGCGCAGTTTGGCGATGCTGACGCTGCTGCCCTGACCGCGTTGCGTTGCCATCGATTGTAGTCGGCGGCGTCGGGGATCGCTTCCAAGACTGTCATCTCGGTCTTGCCGGCGTCGTTCCAGCGCTGCGCAGCAGCGGGAACCGCATCCGCGAGGGGAACGAGTGCTCTTCCGCCCCCGCCGCCGCCGGTCGCGTCGCCGTCTGGCGGCCCCCCGCCGCGGCGACGCTGGCGAAAGGAATCGCCGCCGCCTCCTCCATCGGAGGCATGGCCCCCCTCATCTTCAGGACAGTAGCACTCGCCACCCTCATCATAATCATCGTCTCCGCCATCGTCGTCTGAAGGGCTGGAGCCTGGATGCTTCAAGGCTGGCGCCTTTTTTCGGGGGACTCGGCTCATCCCACTCGTCTCCTTGCTTGAAGATGATGGGCGAGCCCCCCGGCCCTAGCGGCGTGCATCCTGGGGGAGAGGTATCGAGGCGAGCTCGAGCTCGCTCAGCTTGGGCCTTGGTATCCTTTCGAAATTGAGCCTCGGCCTCAGCCTTCCTCTCAATCTCCTGGGCCTGCTTTTGCGCCGCAGCAGCAGCCTCGGCGCGCTGTCCGCGCATCTCCTGGCCCCTCGCGTTGCGCTCGGCCTGCGCCCTGGCGCGGCCCCCCCCCCCCGCTGCGTCGCGCGTTCGAGCATTTCTGCGAGTCTCTCGTTCTCGGCCATGGGGGCCCGTTCGAACTCGCGCAGCCCCCTTGACTCAGCATTCCCCGCCCGGCGCTGATCGCCGCCCGGGGCGCGCCCGCCGGCGGGCGCAGGCATCGGCGCGCAGTGAACAGGGCCGGCCCCCAGCGCAGAGGCAGCGGCGATCCGTTCCTCATGATTGTTGTTCGTCGCATTCCTCATCCTCTTTTCTTCGATGCCTTCTCCCGGCCGCGCCATCTCTCCGCGCCGCCTCGCGCTCGGAGCATTGGGCGTGCGCGGCGTCTTCTGGGGGCCACTACTCATCGCAAATGCTCCTCTGGCATGACTTGCAATCGTGGCAGGCCGTCCTGAGGGCGATGAACCACCGCGGCGCGCCCGTGCAATGGCGGCGCTCGCGCTGTCTCGGCGCAGTCGGTTTTCCCGCCGAGGGCGGCGCCGGCGGCGGGTGAGCTCGCGCAGCGACAACAGCAGGAGCCGCAGATGATGCGGCCCCCGCCGGCGCCGCCGAAGACGCCTCGATCGGATTCCACTGCGCCTGGCGCTCGTTGGCCTTGCGATGGAGCTCGCCCCGTTCAGCATCCGAGTTCTGCGTCGTCTGCGCGGCCTTCTGCAGTCGAACGTCGGCGACGACTCCCTCTGCGGCGCGCACCTCGATTTGCCGCGCCTTTCCCGAAGCGTTTCGGACTTCGGCAGCGGAGCGAGCATTGCTCGCATTCGCCTCTTGAGCAACGACCTGTCGCCTGGGACTGCGCGCGGAGCGCCGCGCCCCGCGCGCGCTCTCAGCTCTGCAGCGGCGCGGTCTGACTCGGACTGCTTGACGGCAGCGGCTGCCTCTGCCGCTGGGCGCGCGCTCCGATCTTCTGCTTCCTGGAGCCCCATGGGCTGCGCGCGACATAGTCGCGCGCCGAGCCTCGCCGCCCCCCCGCCCCCCCCCCAGCGACGCGCCCGGCCCCCTTCTGCAAGGCGATTCTCGCGCAATTGCGCGCGGCGCTCGGACGCAGCGGCGACCGCCTGGCGGCGCCCCGCAAAAACAAATCGCGGCATTCATCGTTGCCGCTCGGCCCCGCTCTGCCTGGAGAGCGACGGCAGCCCGTTGCTGGAGTTCCGATTGTCGCTGTTGCTCGCGAATTTCGGCCACGTCTCGCTCGGGCCCTTGTGATCTCGAGCCTCTTTCTCTCCTCGGCCTCGCGCCACTTGCCCGCGCGCCATCCCGCGCGGTCGCGCGAGGTTGGGGCGCGACGCGCGCGGCGCATGAAGTTCAGGTTGCAGAGGCCGCGGACCCCGGGGCACTCATGACACGCCGGTTTCTCGCATTGGCCAAGCGCCCCAGGGCGCCGCGTTTCAGGGGCCGCCGCGCACGGCGCCCCGGAGCGAGAGCACTGCGCATCGATGCGCGTGCTGAGCGGGCTCGGCCGGCCTGAGAGAATCGACGGGTCGGGCGCGCCCGTCCGCGGTCGCGACGCCCTCGGTCTGCTTCTGTCCGAGCTCCTCTTGCGGGGGGAGCGAGCGCGTGGGCCCGGGGTCTCGGGCGCCGGGGTAGATGGCCGAGAGTCGGGCTGGGCGGCGGGCGGGAGGTGGCCCGGCCGCGCAGCTGCCGGCCCCCCCCCCCGGGGCGCGCATTGCCCCGCTCTCTGGTGCGCCATCAGACCTTTCTCGCGACCGGGGACGTCGTTGAGAAACTGACCGTCGCGCGCCTTGGCTGGGTAGAGATCCTGGCCGGGCTGCCCGCGGGCTGGCGCTCCGCGATTGCCGCGAGACCCCGCTCGAGGGAGTGTTCGGGGGGGGCGCGGCCTCCTAGCAGTCGGCGAAAGGCGCAAACGCAAACAGTGGTTTGTCGGCCAGGGGGGCAGAATAACTGACGCCAGGGTCCCCACAGTTTCCCCTCCCGACGGCAGGTCAGCACTCCAGTATAGGCGAGCGGTCTGATCGGCGACTGGAGACATGCTCATCTGACGAGGTAAGCCCTAGGTCCTGCTCGTCCTCCGAGAGGTTCACGGCGACGCCAGGGTGGCCGGCGATCGGCGCCACCATCTGCTCGCCGCGCTCGTGCCAGTCGGGCTTAACGTTGCCACTGGCCCTCGGAATATTTGGGCGGCGCCCATCGCCGCAAGATGCGCCCCAGCTGATATCCGAATCAGCACGCGAGCGCTGCCCCCCGACATGTTCGGTGGAAGCAGCGACAGGAACGTTCATGCTTAAGCCGTGGCGTTGGTCTTCTTTCCTGAGTGCATCGTCCACCGAGGGGAATAACATAGTTTCTCCCTCGCGCGACGTCACTTTCATCGGTGAATGAACTTTCGGCTGGTAACCCGTGTTTTGCCAGCTCTCCGTCCGGAGGGAAGCTTTCGCAACCCGATAAATCGGCTAAGCAATTTCGTGTTATTATTGATGACATTTTTCCTGTAATAGTTCCTTGCTCAGGTTCACGCGACTGATGAGGGACGTATTTTCCCCGCCATTGCTTAAGTGAGTGCACCGCTAAGCTAAGGCCACGATCGACGGACGAGACCCGGCCAGCCGAGGAGGGCGCCCGAAGGGTGCGCGCGAGCGGCGGGACGGGGCGCTCTTTTGCTATCGCAACCGAAACAGCTTCGGCAGGCATCCTCGTCACGCAGCGGCGTGGCGGCGATGCGGCGGCAACGCAGGGTGATGACTAAATCAACCGACGGAGTCCTACTGCATGGGCGCAGCGCTCTGCATGTCTTGGCATTGTTTGGAATTGTTTGGCATTCGAACCCGTGGAAACTCTGAGCTACCAGGAACCCGAGAAACCCGGGGAATCTCCGAGCACAGGGCAATCTAACCCCCCGAGGCACCGAGGACGGGGAACCCGGGGAATCTCCGAACAACGGGCAAAATAAGACGCCGAGGCACCGTGACTTTAATCAAATGAGAACCCCGTAAGCAAGCCTAGCTGGTGGAAAACATGTTTCTTGAAGGCATTCCAGGTGTCTAAAAAAGGCATGCCCAGAAACCTCCAGCCCTTATAAGGCGGCCCCTTTTTTCTAAGAATCGTCCGCCTTGTGAGAAGGCGGCCCCTCTGGGGACCCCCCCCGTGTGCGCGGGGCCAACAAAAACACGGCATAGACATACATTGTGTTGAGGTCCCCGCGGATCTCCTGAGTTGGCGCTGGACACGAGAAATCCGCGGGGACCTCCGAAAGTCTGATGTTAATGGTTGGTGCCGCTGCCTCCTTCTCTAGATCTGATGGGTCTTGACAGAAAGGCCGTTGGCCGAAGGCATTTCCAACTTACCTGGCCACGCTGCAGCTTCACTGGGCCCACCCTGGGCCGCAGACTGGACTGACCGAAGACGGCCATGGCCTCCCCGGCGGCTCTGGACAATCTTCTTAGATCCGATGCCGCGAAGTAACAACGCTGCACCATCATGTCTCATCACAAAAAAAATCTGAAAAGGAAAAAAACCGCAAGGGGAGCCATACTTCAGTGGTATTCCTCGAGCAGTTGGATCGATCAGTAAGGATTCGGGGGTCCGAAGCCAGACGTATGCGCCCGGTTCGAAGCTGCGACGCCCCGACCTCAGGGGATGCCTTGGGCCAGGGGCGCATGTTGGCAACACGCGACGCCAGCGGGTGCCGCAAAATGCATCCAGATGGCGGCTAGAGCACGAGCGGCGGCACCCACACCACTCCGGAAGAGCACAACAAGGGACAAGAGCAACCTCTCGGAGCTCCGCGTGGACTTCTTGGGTCGGCGCTGGGCTCCGCTCCCAACTTCTCCGGCGAGCAGGGCGCGCGAGCGGCGGCGAGGGAGGCGTCTGAGCCCGTGCGCCGGGCAATGGGCATGGAGTTCCTTCGGCTGCCGAGTGGGTTCGATCGTGGACCCGATCGAGGCCAGCCGAGCTCAGACGCTGAATGAGCTCAAAAGGAACCCTGGGGTCGTTGCGGGAACAGGAAACCAACACCGACCCAAGAAATTCGCGCGGACGTCTGAAAGATTACATTTGTGCCGTTGTCCGTTCTTCTGCATGCCGGCGGCGCTGCGGCACCGAACCTCCCTGGGCCGCTGCTCGCTCAATGCTCGCAGGTCAGAGGGCGAGAGAAGGCCAGGAGAAAGTGAAACCAGGGCCAGTCTTGAGCATGCAGGGTGCGACGTCTCGACGAGGTCGGCGTTGGTTTCTGACAGCGCGTGGATAGTTCAGCCTTGAACGATCGCGGCCTTCCGATAGCGCAAAAAAATGGCAGTCGGCCGCATCCAAGACTCTGGTTGCGTTTAACCTTGAACGCCCGCGCTGGGGCAGCCGCATTGCCAACGCGAGATTTACCTCCTGTAACAATGCACGGCCCGTGGGTGTCCAAGTGACAACAACCGGGCAACGAAGTTGGTTGGCCAGTGCCGGAGCACAGCAAGGATGCCAGGCATCCTTCGAGCCAACGCCGTCCGAAGACGCAGAGGCATGATTGAGGAAGGCGGTCCAGTTTGGTTTTGGCCCACCCCGCTTTCCCCGCACGGAAAGATATGATTGGCAAAGGACCCCCCGACTGCAGAAGTAGACATGCGGCTCAGGCAGATTGGGATGTGCGCGCCCACGAATACTTTCAGCGGACAGCCTGTGACAGAGGAGAGAACCGCACCCATACAGTCAGTCAATCTGCTACAAGAAGTAACGCTAAGTCAGGCACGAAGCCAACGTTTGGCTCAACAACGCCTGGGTGCACGAAGAGCGCGAGAGGAACAAACATGGAAGGATCTAAAGAACAGCGCACCCGAGTCCGAACCCGAACCGTTCCTCACTTCAGCGTCTTGACGTAGCCTCCAATGTCGTGTGGACCTTTATTCAGAGCTCGGCCGCCAAACAGCACGGGCCCTTCTCTTGACCCGCTTATCATCCCGACTCTCATTCTGCGACAACCCAGTGGGGCCCGACACATAGCCTCAAGGCATACAAAACGAACAACGGCAACAACACTTTGTCAAGATGTTGGAGGTATGCGGGAAAAGGTGTCGGAAGAAACAGGAACACGACCACCACCACCGCTACCTGGACGGGGAAAAAGGGATGTAATTGAACGGTGGAACGAGTAGAGTGCCGAAGCGAGTAGGACGAATGAGCCAAAACGAATGGGACTAGCCCGCAGGGCTGACGTACATGACTGACTCATGGGCAAAATCTCCGAATCATAAGCGGGAGGCGGGACTGACTAAGTGATATACCGACATTATATTTAAAACATATTGAAAAGAACAACGATAACCTCGCTGTACAAATCCACGGGGCACAAGGGAAATGGGGGTGGTGATGGTGCAATGCTGGATAACGATCGAACGCCAACAGAAAACGGAATATTTTATTTATATAAGCAACACCTCGCGCAGCTGCGAACAAGGAAGATCAAATCCACCGACCTCCTTGGCGTTGCAAGGCGTGTGACATGCACCGCCCCCCTTTCAAGATCGCCCCAAGACGGCCCGAGAGGCCCCAAACAAGGCCCCCAGACAATCCAAAAAGGCCCCAAGACGGCCCCGAGGCCCTCATGTCAGCCAGAGCCCTAACGGGCCCCGACACAGCCTCTAAGGCCCCTGAGACACAAGCCGACCGCTTCACCCAAATACGCTTCATTCTGACAAATATATCAGGACGTATTCGCCCAGAAAGCTTTTCGGGGGCCAGTTCGCCAAAAGACGAATTCACCCGAATACGAATTCATCTAAAGACGAGACGTCCCGCAAACAGACTCATCTGATAGGGTTTCCCCGGGCAACTTCATCCAGATGAGTTCGCCTAGAAGAACGTTCTTGCCGATAGACTCGACGCGGGAAAAAATTGTCCAGGATGAACTGGGCGACCTCCCCCCGAAACGGCCCCAATCGGCCCCAAGACGGCCAAAGAGGGGCAAAGCGAACTGACGCCCTACGCCCTCCGCCCCCAAATGACTCCCGAGACCGCCAACAGGCCGCCCGAGAGCCCGAGGAAACCCTAATAAGCCCACCGAAGGCCGAACCAGACTCGAAAGGCCCCCGAGACGAACCCAAGAGGCCCCAAGACACCCCTAGAACCACCTCCAAAAAACGCCCCCGAGAAGCATCCCCACGACATCCCTGCAAGTATTCAAGAGGCAGCTGACCTACAACCCAGGCGCGGTGGCTAGATGTGCGGAAGGCCACTCTATATGAAAACGCCCCTAGTTCTGGAATGGCACGCATGTAGAAAAGGAATGGTGCAGATATACACGGACACGCCTGCACGCATATCTGCATACACACACGCACACGCGCATAATCCCAAAGCAGCAATAACGAAACTTAGCAACTTAGCGGAAACAATCGCCAACGACTTTTTTAAACCACGCAACTGTTGATGCACGGTAGCGGCGATGACGCTTCTGTTCTCTGCGAATCCACAACTGCGGCTTCGCAGAGGCGGCGTCCAGTAGTTGAGGGCGCCATAGTGATGGCGATGGTACTCCAAGGCTGACGAAGCCCGCCCACGGCGCCCCACGGTTGACGCCGTCGCAGACGGACTCGACGGAGCCCAAGTGTCCGCGGCCGCCGGCTCGCGTTCGCTTGGCCGCGACTGCGGCTTCGCAATTTCAGCTGCGGGCGGCGCATCAGCCGCGACTGCGGCGCCCTGATCTCGCCACCACCTGGAGCCCCATCCCGCATCCCAAGGGCCCCGGGGATCCCGAGAATCCCAGAACCATGTCCTACTCCCTGACCACTAGTCCTGCGAACCGCCACTTGGCCAGCTGCCGCGGCGCCCCGCGTGCGCCGCTACTGCGGCATCAGGACCGCGAGCCGCCGCTGCGGCATCAGGTGGTCGCTGGCGGTCGCCCCTGCCCTCGCCCTTGCCCTTGCCCTGGCCACCCTTGCCTCGGCAGCCCATGCCCTTGCTGCGGTCGCCCTTGGGCCGCCCCCCCTCCCGATAGCCCCCCCTTCGCATGGCCGCCCTCTGCATTGTCGCGCCTCTCGTGCCGCTTCGTCAGCCCCTCCGCCTGTTTCGCTGGCGACCTGCGGGGCTGGTTGCGCGCGAGCGCCAGCCGTGGGGGGCGCGCGCCGTTGCGCGCCTATCCTTGGGAACCCTTCCAGATATCGACAGTCGGCGCTGAATGGGTGGAGCCCCCGTCCTTTGGGTTCTGCGCGCCCCTCTTTGATCTGCGCCATCTTCCCACTGAGCTCCGCGACTGCGGTTGTAGATTCTGCGGATGGCGCAAGACAAGGGCGCAACTTGTCCTCTTGGGCAAAGCTCTCGGGCAAATGTGTCTCCAACGGCTTCCTCGCTTCTTCTCCTGTATGGGGCCTCCTCTGCGCCCGCCTGCGGCGGCGCTGGAAGTCTGCGGCCGCCTCCCCCGGGTCGGCAGGGCCAGCGGGCGGCGGCGACGCAGGGGTCGCAACTGCGGCTGCCTCCTCTGGGCCAGCAGGGTCAACAGCTTGCGGCGCTGGAGGAGCCGCGACTGCGGCTTCTGGCGCGACCGCGCTCTGTGGCGCTGCAACGGCAGCCTCTGCCGCAACCGCGCCCTCTGCTTCTGAATCAGCAGCTCGCGGCGGCGCGGCGTCTGCTGCAGGGGCTCTCACTTCGGCCCCTGCCGCCGTCGCCGCCGCCCCGGCTCCGGGCGCGGCCCCAGGGCGCCAGGCAGACTGGCGCAGGTGATGCAGTGGCGCCTCTGCGAAGACGCACGGCGACGGCGGCCGCTCTGCGCCGGAGACATCGCTGGCGCGCGCGTGTAGTTTAGCTCTCTTGTGACAGAGCTTGCCATCACTTCGGCTCAAGATGTTCGCCGCGCCAGTGGCGCCATGTGAGTCGCCCTCGGCTTTGCGCCGCTGTCATGCAGTTGCCGTTGGACTTCAATATGAACGCCGCCCTCCTGGCCATAGAATGGCTCTCCGACGGGCGCGCCCACTGCCCGCGCAGGACACGAGCTCCTTGAGCCTCAAGAACGGCCGCGGGATTGGACGCGCAGGAGGAGGGGGCAAGCACGGGGGCGCCTGGGGGGAAGGGGGGGGATGACGCAGCAAGCAGGAAAGAAGCACATGCTATTTTTTGCGCGCTTACCTCCCCGATCGGTTGCCGAGTTCCCCGCCTGGCCGATGACCCCCCCAATCGCGCGCCGCCGACGCCGCGGGGGCGGCCCCCTGCGCGGCCGCAGCTGGCGCGCGCGCTCGCCTTTGCGCAGACAGCGCGCCCGCAATTGCGGCGCTGCGCGCGCGGCAAGCGCATCCGACTTGCAGAATTGCCGAGCTTGCCCCGCTTCGGCGTGGATCAGGTCGGACAAGCGCAGTTCCAGTTATTACATCGCCGCCTGTTTCTTCCGAGCGGGCGCAGCGTTGGCCCGCGCGCATGCGCGCCCCTTCGCGCGCGCGACCTCGCCCCATTCCTTCTTTTGCAGCCTCTTCGCTTCCATCTCGATGGCGCTGCCCTTTATCGGGCCGTCGCGCCCCAGGCGCCATCTACGATGGCGACCCCCCCCCCCTTCGATTGCGCCGCCCTTTATCTGGCGGCTACCCGGGCGCCCTTGAAGTTCCGCGCGATGCTGCGCGGCGCCGCTTCCCTGAGCCATGTCCGCTGAAACCTGCAGCGGGTTGTCTGTCAGGTCCACCATGTCCGCGACTGCGGATTCTCGACCTGGCGGCGACAAGCCGCCCTCGTCGCGGTCTGCGTCGATGAGGTCTGGGGCGCCGCCGACGCTCAATTCATCCGCAATCATTTGGAGCAGCCGGGTCAGGTCAGCAACGTCAAGACATAACATCCTGCGCCTGAAACTGGGCGCGCGCACAGATCGCGCGCCCGTGTCCAAAGGGCACTTCGATCGGCGCAGCGCGACGGAAAGCGCGGCGGCAGCAGATCTGTTGCACATGTGACCTTGACCACGCCCAGAGCCCGGACTTTGCTTCCCCCGGGCCCGCGCGGTGCACTTCGAGACTCCTGGGGTTCCAAGCGAAATGTCGCGCTTCCGTATCGAACCGCTCTCACGCGCGTCGCTGCGCAGAAGAAATGGCACGGGGTCATCGTCGTCGCCCTCGCGCTCGCTCTCGCGATCGTCGCCTGCGACTGCGGCCCCCCTGTTTTCGCCCGCGCTCGTTTGACCTCTGCCCGCGCGCTGGAACCCTCGAGCTGCCCCGCAAACTTTGCCCCGCGCTCTTGAGGGCACGCGCGCCAGGGCCATCTCTTCTGCGTCGCCACGCGAACGAAGGCGATGTCCTCGCCACCAGGCACGCAGATTCTGTCCACGCCCGCGTCCGGGATGGGGGTCGGCCCCCCGCTCCAGCCACCTGAAACGCAGAGCGCGGCGCGCGCGTTGAGCGGATGCCGCGGCGCCATCGCGAACGCCGCAACTGCGGCTCCTGAACACGAACCGCGGCGGACCGAAGCGCCGACGGCAGCCCAGCGGGGTGGATTCGAGCCAAAAATCAAAGAAGAACAGCGCGGTGAGCCTCGCGGCGAGCAGCTCCCCCTCCTTCGACGCTCCCGCGCTGGCTGGCGAGACCGAATCTCTCTCAGAATCGCGGCGGGTGGAAACAATCGCCGGCGACTGTTTCAATCCACCGCGACCCTTAAACGCGGTTCGAAACAGGCGCCGGCGAACGTTCAAAACCACCACGGTCCGAGAGGCTTCCCGAGCATTTATCTGCTGGGATGAAACAACCTCCCACGCGCCCTCGACTGAGGAGAGGGGAGGGAGACAGAGTAGGGCAGGCAGTCGGCCGCAGCCGACGCGGAGGCGAAAGCGCAGGAGGCGGAGGAGGAAGACAGGAGGGCGATGTCTTCACGCGCAAGGAGAATATACAACAGGTCAGCAGCCGCGACTGCGGCTCCGAACAGCAGCAACTGCGGCCGAGCTGAGCCAGTGAACGCATCGTGGCGACATCTTCCCCTGGCCGTCAAAGCTGTTCTTCGGCTTCTTCGCAGCCGGCGGCCCGGGCGCCTTTTTCTCCGATTGTTTCGCCGCGTCCGCGCGCCACTTCTCAGAAGTCGCTTTCGGTTTCGACTTCGCCTTGGCCTTCGTCTCCCACAGTAGTTCCTCGCCCTTCTTCACTGCTGCAAAATTTAGCAACGCGCGCACTTTAATGCTCGCCACGAGTGCCTGAGCATCAGGCACAATAACAGCAAACTCTTTCTCCCGCAACTCCATGTTGAACCGCGCGACTGCGCTTCCACCCGAAACGTTCCGCGCGCGCAACCCCGCGGGCGCGAGCTTTCCCACGGCCCAGAACCAGCGCATGATTGACATGTCCTGGCCCCCTTCTCCACCGCGTCCGCTGGCGCAGTATCCGTCGGCACCTTGAACTCTGGGTGGAAGTAGAAGTCCAGGACATCACCCGCAGCTGCGGGCTCCTTCAAAGGCACCTGCACGTGCGCACTGTCAGGGTGCACGCTCCTTTCATGCACGTTGGATGCCTTCGGTTCGGAGGTCGTTACTACGCTTCTCTTTCCCGACTCGGGACCTTGCAACAGTATAACGCCGGCCTCCGCGACTGCGGACACGCGGGGCGCCCACAGGGCGAGGGCCACAGCGCTAGAGAGGAAAGATCCAAACAGAGCGTCCCCGGACCGTTCCGTATTCAAGCAGAGGAAGTGCCCAGACAGAGCGTCCCTGGACATCCCCATATTGTCATAGAGGTCAAGTGGCGCCAGCCCTTTTTGGACGAGGGGTCACATGTGACCTTTTAGACATCACATGGGACACCTCTGCCGTCCTCACCATAGCATCATCATCGCCACCCTCATCAACACCACCACCATCGAGCCTGGATATGCAATGCGTCACAGGTTAGAACATCCGTGCTCACTTTCGATAGGCACGGCGGCGGGACTTGCCGCAGGCAGCTGGATCCTCCACCTCCTGCTCCTCCTCCTCCTCCTCCTGCTCCTCCTCCTCCCCCCTCTGTTGCTCCCCCCTCTCATCCTCCAACCACCGTCCACCCCCCCTTCTCCTCCTCCTCCTCCTCCTCCTCCTCTTCCTGCTCCTCCTGCTCTTCCTCCTCATCATCATATTCCTCCTCCTCCTCCTCCTTCTCCTCCTCCGCCTCCTCCTCTTCCTCGTCCTCCTCTTCCTCCTCCTCCTCCTCCTCCTTCTCCTCCTCCTTCTCCTCCCCCTGCTCCTCCCCCCCTCTCCTCCCCCCCTTGCTCCTCCTCATTCCCCACTCCCCCTCCCCCTCCCTCCTCTTCCTCCTCCTCCTCCTCCTCGTCCTCCTCTTCCTCCTCCTCCTCATCCTCCTCCCCATCCCGCGTGAAGAAGCTGGCCAAGGAGCCGAGCAAGGGGGGCGGACAACAAGAAGGCCAAGGAGCCAAGGAGGAGCACAGGGAGCAAAAGACTGGGACCCCAGGCCCCAGTCCTTGGTTCCGTGGCCCCTTCTCCCCCCACCTTGGACCCCCTCTCCTCCTCCGCCTCCACCTCCACCTCCGCCTCCTCCTCCTCCTCCTCCT
>CAUYUJ010021660.1:311610-371035 GCA_963575745.1 Prorocentrum cordatum | reverse complement strand
TCATCATCATCATCATCATCATCATCATCGTCATCGTCATCGTCATCGTCATCTCCATCATCATCATCATCCTCATCATCATCATCAACATCATCATCATCATCACCATCACCACCATCACCATCATCATCATCAACAACATCATCATCATCACCATCATCAGCATGATGATCATCATGATGATGCTGATCATCATCATCATCATCATCACCAGCACCATTACCATCACCATCGCCATCATCATCATCACCACCACCACCACCATCATCATCATCGTCATCATCATCAACATCGTCATCATCATCACCGTCATCGTCATCGTCATCACCATCATCATCGTCATCCTCATCCTCATCCTCATCCTCATCCTCATCATCCTCATCCTCATCCTCATCCTCATCATCATCATCATCATCATCGTCATCAGCATCATCATCATCATCTCCGTCCTCCTCCTCCTCCTCGTCCTCCTCCTCCTCTTCCTCCTCCTCCTCTTCCTCCAACCTCCCCGTTTCCCTTCCCGCTCCCCCATCCCCCTCCCCCTCCCCCCCTTCTCCTCTCCCTCATCCTGATCCTCCTCCTTCTCCTCCTCCTCCTCCTAAGTACCCCTCCTCCTCCTCCTCCTCCTCCTCCTCCTCCTCCTCCTCCTCATCCCTCCCCCGATCTCCCCTTCCCTCCTCCATACTCCATCTCCTTTTTTGTCCCTCCTCCTCCCCCTCCCCCTCCTCCTCCTCCTCCTCCTCTCTCCTCCTCCTCCTCCTCCTCCTCCTTCCTCCTCCTCCATACTCTATCTCATACCTCCGTCTCTCACGGCAGAACGCCTCGAAATTCATCCATCGGCGTCCAGTCGTCGTCGTATTCTCCCCCTTCTTCTCATCACTACCGCTGCGTCGCGTGGTTTAAAAAAAAAACAGTCGTTGGTGACTGTTTTAAACCACGGGCGTGGTTCAAAACAGTCGTGGCCGACTGTTTTCGCTAAGTTCTATAAATTGCCATATTAATGCTTTGGGATTATACACGCACATGCACACATACACACGCATACGCACACACACACACACACACACACACACGCGCGCGCACGCGCGCACGCACGCACGCACACAACCCGCAACACGCACACACACACACACACACACACACCGCACGCACGAACGCACGCACGCACGCACGCACGCACACAACACAACACAGCACAGCACAGCACAGCACAACACAACACAGCACAACACAGCACAGCACAGCACAGCACAGCACAACACAACAAACACACAACACACACACACACACGCGCACGCCACACGCGCACGCGCACGCGCCCGGACCCACACGCACACGCACACGCACATGCACATGCACACGCATACAAGCACGCACAAACCAGCTGGCGCGGACCCGAAACCCCGGGCCACAGCACCGCGGACAGGGAAGCCACGCGGCGCAAGCAACGCGTCGCAACGCGGCACCACAGCGGCGACGGGCAGCAACACGGCGAAACCTCGCCAGACCCACCCGCGCAAGAGGCGGCAGCAACGGGCAGTAACGAGGCGAACTTCGCCACCCCCCACCCGATGTTTCTGAATGCTCGCCAACATGAGCCCCAAGCTGCGTGCTTCTAGCAACATGTGTAGTGCAATCTGTGTGGTGCAACCTACTGTTGTGCAATCTACAATTTGCACAATCTACGTGGTGCATCTCTCTCGTGGAAATCGTTGTTGTCAACTCCGTTGCTCGCGCAATAATCCCACCCACCCACCCGCAATTTGTTTTACAACGCGTATGCGGCGGCGATTGCGATGAACGCTTGGTTTTGAATGGTGAATCTCAGCGGCCGCGCAGGCCCGCGCATGCTCGCGCGCGGAGTGGCGCCAGCTAGTTTGGCGCGACCGGCGGGGCAGCGGTGGCGCTGACCTCTGGGCACTTCCCGGCGGGCGCTTCACTGCGAGTCGGCCAAATAGGCGGGCGCGCTATCATGGCAACGTCGAAACAGGTAGACACGATGATGATCTTAGCGACGCTGGTGACGATGATGGCAACGGCGACAGCACGGCCAATGACGGCGCCGATGCTGATCACGCCGACGACGATGACGGCGTCCTCGCGTCGGTGATGAAGGTGTTGGACGAAGTTCGACACCCGCGCGCGGCCGAAACGCGAGAGTGGCCCGCATGGTACCATTTGACACGGATCGATTTGACACGGATCGCGTCCCTCCAACACGCGCGCAAGGGCGTGCGAATGAAATCGATATCGGCGCAACAGGCACGGCTGGCAGGAGTTAGTGCAAATTCTAAATGACCCATTGACTCCTTGCGAACGCGCAAGAGCGCAAGCGAAGGTGTTTGTTTGAGAACTGATGTTGCAAAATCATGTGTTTTAGAAGTTTTCGGCGAGCCCGATGTTGAAGTCCTCACGAAACCAACGTTTTTGTATCAACAAGAAGATAGCATTCGCGCGCGACGACTTCACTTCGCCCCATCTGTTGCAAGGGATTCTTGCGACAGCAAGCGCGCAAGGGCGTTCAAAGGATTTCGACGCGCGCGCGCGACAGGCCCATGTGGTAGCATGTTAAGAGCACGTTGGAAAACAACAGAAAAAACTATGGTTTTCTTGAGAATGCGCAAGGAGCGCGAGCGCAAACTTGGTCTGACAGTTCAGTTCTTGTTGCGAGGCCATGTGTTTGAGACGTTTCCGGGGCGCCATTTGACATCGCTGCGAAACCGATGGTTGTTCCAAGATTTCGGCGCCCGCGCGCGGCGACGCGCGCGCATTTCGCCGCGTCTGTCGCAAGGATTCTCGAAAACTGCTGATTGGTGGCCAACGACTACGCGCGCATATCATTTGCTGCGCAATATGAAGCGGGAAACCGATGCCGGCCTGCCTGGGCTGGCCTGAATCTACGATTATGTTGGATGACGGGGCGGAAGCACATGTAAATTGCAATGCGGAAAAGGATGCCAGATAACCCCAGGGGGGTAGATTCTGATACCTTTGCGGATCGGAAAATCTACGCGACACATTTTATGCTGCGCAATCTACGCGGTGCTAATCACCGTGCCGAACTTGGCGCGGTCGATTCCACTGCCCGCGCAATCATCCCACGCGCCCGCCCCCGACTTTGTTTACAAAACCTATGATGCGGCGATCGCGGTGGCCGCTTGACGTCGGCCGGCGCGTCGCTTCGGCCGCGCTAGCGCGCGCGGGCTGCCGGTCTGGCGCGACCGACGCGGCCGCGGTGGCGCTGGGCGTCTCGCAGGTCGCTGTGACGCGCGCAGCCCAGCTCGGGTCGGTGGCTCGGGCGGGCGAGGCGCCGCGGCGACGTCGACGGCGGCAGACGCGACGATGATTGTAGCCATCCTGGTGGCGAGGATGACGATGGCGACGGCAAGGCCGATGGCGGCGCCGATGCTGCTCGCGCCGCCGACGGCGACGGCGCCCGCGCGTCGGCGATGAAGGTCGCGACGGGATTCCGACGCGCGCGCGCGGCCGGCGGGCAATAATGGGCCGCGCGGCATGAATTGCGCCCCTTCCCCCCCGGGGCACGCGCCCGGGGCCGCTCTCAATCTTTCGACGCGCGCGCGCGAGAGGCGCATTTGGTCGCGTTCGTTGCACATGCTGAACATCTCGCGGCTGCCACGAGAATTCGCCAGAACGCGCGCAAACCCCGTTGAAGCGTCACGCTGCAAAACGATCGCGGTCGTTTTAGTTTCCAATGCCTTCTCTGGGCGCATGAACTTGAGATGCGAACGAAACCCAGAAGTTGGGGAGAATTCGGCGCGCGCGATGGCGCTCGGGCGCGCACTTCGCTCCGACCATTTTTTCGGCCGGGGGGGGCCTCGGCGATAGTTGATGCGCGAGCGCGGGCTTTTTTCAAAAATGAACCTGGGGAAGGCGGGGGGGGTCGAACTCGGCTCGGCCAGGGCGGCGTGAGTTCGCGCATCGAATCGACGACGGGGCTGGATCACGCGCAAATCCCCCCCCCCCGGAGGGCGCGGGGGAGCGCGGCGCAAGGGGGGCGGCGGGCCTTGATTTTCTCGGTGAGTCTACGCGGGGCAAACTATGCGCAGCGCAACCATCGCAGTGCAATCTACGTCGCGCGGTCCATGTTTTGCGCAATCTATGCGGCGCAACTGCTCGCGATCATTCCACCCGCCCACCGGCGGCTTGGCCGGCAAAACCCACGCGGCGGCGATTGCGATGGCTGCTCGGCGCTGGCAAGCGAATCGCCGCGGCCACGTTAACGCGAACAGGCTCGCGCGCAGAGCGGCCGGCTGGTCTGGCGCGACCGTCGCGGCCGCGGTGGCGCTGACCGCCGGGCACCTCCCAGCGCGCCTCGCAGGCCGCACCGACGCGCGGGCATTCGAGAGCGACTCGGCGAGACCCGGGCGGGCGCGGCATCGCGGCGACGTCGACGACGGCAGGCTCGATCGCGACTGCAGCGATGCTGGCGGGCGGCGACGGCGACGACTGCAGCGCCAATGACGGCGCCGACGCCGCTCGCGACGACGACGACGACGACGGCGCCCGCGCGTCGGCGATGAAGGTTGCGAAGGGATCTCGCAGTAAGCGCGCGGCCGACGGGCTCGAGAAGCCCGCGCGGCACTACTTGACAAGGATCGCGCCCCCCTCGCAGCGCGCGCACAAGGGCGCTCGAGCGATTGCGACCCGCGCGCGAGAAGCACGTTTGGACTCCGCGCGCGCGCGGACCTTGCCCCCGTGGCAGTTTTTTTGTTTGGCAAGTGGGTGTTTTTTGTATAGTCGGGCCCGCGCGCGTCGCACTATCTGGCGAGGGAAAGGGGGGGGCGCTCGCGGCCATGGACGAGCGAATTCCACTACTCGCAAAGGAACTACTCGCAAATAGCTGGAACCCGCCGCGGAGGATCCACGATACTTTTCATCGAAACAAGCATGTTTTTTTCGACATTTGCGAACAGGCACCTCGCGAGTAATGGAACGCTTTGGGCAATAATAGTTCCATGTTAGAAAGCAGAACCCACGCGGCGCAATTAACTGCGAAGCTGGCCTGCCCCGCGCGCGACCACATGTCACGGGCGCGCAAACGTCCCGCCCGCCCGCCCGCAACTTGGCCGCAAAGACCACGCGGCGGCGATGGCGCTGGCTGCTAGACGCTGGCTGGCGCATCGCCGCAGCCGCGCTTGCGCGCGCGAAAGGAAAGGGGTTCGCATGATTTCGACACGCGCGCGCGAGAACCCAGTTCCGTTGCATTTCGTGAACGTGCTTGGCAAATATATTGCGTTCCTAAGAATGGACAAAAGCGCGCGCCAGTTTGGAAACATCAGGTTGGAATCCCATGTATTGTTATGTGTGCTCGGGACACTCGGAGATGAAATCCTGACAGGACCTCCGATGTTTGGCGGATTTCCGCACGCGCGCGCGACTGCGCGCGCGTGGACATCGTCTCCTCTGTTGCCATTTATGTTTGAGAGCATATGATTTCGGCTAAACGAGCGCGCGCACGACAGTATTTGACGAGGGTGAAGTGGGAGTTGGTACCAGCCTGGCCAGGACTGTATGAAGTTATTGTTCAAACGATCGATGGGGCACAATCGTATGCAAATTGCAATACGCGAGGCCGAACGAATAACCCCACGAGGGAAGACATGGAATGCTACGTCGTGCGATCCATGTCTGGCGCGGCGACGAGGCGGCTACGCTGCGACGAGGGCGGCAACATAGCTGCCAGACCGGCGAAATATCCCAGACGACGGGCGGCGACAAAGCGGCGACGGGGCGGTGACGGCGGCAACATAGCCGCCAGACCGGCAGACATGCCCACACGATGGGCGGCGACGAGGCGGCGACGGCGGCAACATAGTCGCCACACTGGCACACACATGCCGAATTCCGTAGAGGAGAAACGACAACTTTTAAATGCAAGCAAGCTTTCTTGGGGGGAAAACGAATGCAAAAGACCCAACTGCAAGCACTGCTGCGTCGGAAGCCTTGTGACGCCTCCCTAATGGTTAATGATTCCCGAGACCGTTCCTTGGGAACTGTCCCCCGCCTGGGTGCGAAGCCGTTTGACAGTGGCGCACCACTGTAAACAGGGGGCCTGCGCCGATCGCCCACCCCGCGTTGACAGCAGTGCCCCGCTGTCAAAATGCACGGTCCCGCCTGTGCCCCACGTCCTTTCACAGCGGCGCCACGCTGTCAACGAGGAAAACTGCGCCTTCCGCCCGCCCCGCGTTTACAGCGGGGCCCCGCAGATTTCAAATGCGCATTCCCGCCCCGGCTGTTTTGGGCCCTCTGACGGTGCCGCTCCGTTGTAAAAAAAAACATGTTTCCCTTTGTTCTTCCGACGACGGTGCGCTTCGCTTTCGTTCAAACAACCTACGCCCCAGAAAAAACACCCCGCAACTTTGCGCGCAGCGCACCATTGGCTCCGATTCCGCCTCTGCTTTTCCACTGCGTCCGCCACTTCTGTAACTCATCTTTCGCGAGCGCCTATCCCAGCATCCTCAGCTTGCACCGCTTGCGCCAGTCTCCCGGCACTAAGTGCGCCTCCCATCCTTCGCAATGTGCCCTATAGATGGGCGCTGGGTCCTCTGAGTGCCCATTTAAGCAGTCGACGCGCCGTGAAAACGCCGTCCTAAGCTGTTCTGGCATCGCAAGGCCCGTTGCTTAAGAACCGAGAACGCCAGCTTGAGCTGAGAGGTCCAGCAAACCGAGCAGGTTGATCATTTGGCACGGCCCGACCCCCATTGAGCGCACTGCCTTCCAGACGCGTGCATTGGCAACACATTGGGATGACACTGGCTGGCAACAACGAAGACAACGACAATAACAACAACGATGACAATGTCGATGAAGACAATGACGACGGAAAACGACGCCGACCGACGGCGACAACGACAAGAACGACGATGACAACAACCATGATTACAGCAGACGATGACGCAACAACAACGACGCGCGACGACAACAAAACAAGCACGAAGGACGAACACCACAACGAAGCACGCCGTCGACGACAACAGGAACCACGTCGATGGCCGAGCTTGGATTCGGAAAGGCGTCGTGGAATGCGGCCCTAGAGGCGCCGTAGTTTACATAAGGGTCGGCGGATGTAGCCAAACCTGTTGAAGAACGAACGATTCACGAAGCATTCCGTGGCACCCGTTCTTTCATCCCGAGCCGTTCGATTGACGATCCTGGGGACTGCGGACGACACCGACAAATCGAATCGGCGAAGAACTCCAGGACTCGATTCATCCCAAACCCGTCTTCTTCATGCTGACTCCTGCTGCCAATCGGGGACGCGCAAGCCTGGGTCAGCGCTAACCCGGGTCAGGCAAGGCCATGTCCCGGGTCCTGGACAGAGGCCGTCCACGAAGTAGCTCTCAAACCCAGAACAGCGGAGGGCGGGCATGTGGGGCTGGCTCCACGCGGCTCCACACCCGGATCAGCCTGTGGAACTGGAGGGGGATAGCCGACCCCGTTAAGGCCTCCCGAGCCAAGGTTGAAAGGGGAGGGAGCCGAGAGCGTTGTGCGAGGAGGCAAGCGGCAAGCCGAGGACACACGATCGCGGCGGGCGCGCCACGGTCAGAGGTACTGGCGCCCATGGCTGGGGTTCAAACTGAGAGAAAGCAGCTGGCTGATGTAGAATGAAGAAAACTACAAAAATATAAACTTCTACCAGGTCACTTAACTTCGCGCATCGCACCCCTACGATGCACCGTTTACCTTCGCACCATCACGAGGCCCCCTGGACACCAAGCCGCGACGCGCGAAACGCAATCATCTTCGTGCCCCTCGGGATGACCTAGTTTAGGAGGTCCGTGCAGATTTCTCGGGTCGGCACTGACCCTCCCTGGCCACGCCTCTGGCGCTGACACCAGCGCGCTTCGCGCGCAGGGGGAGAAGGGTCCTCTGGGTCTGGCTCCGATCCCAGAAATCTGCGGGGACCTCCGAAAGTTTATCTTTATGCGGTTTTCTATCACTCGATGAAGGCGGACACGACCAAACCTCAGACAAACTGCAGCGAGCACGATCTTACCAGAAGATTCCTATGGTGGGACAGCCCACCAGAAGGCGCCGCCTGTCGCTGAGGCGGCGGATGCAGGCCGCCGCAGGCGATGCTTCATGCCGGATAGCTGTTCTTATGTCAAATACCAAGACTTCCGATGGCTGACCACAGGGCCAGCTTTGCTTCCTCAGTTGTTTGTTTACGGTCCCAGGGCAGGTCGCGTGCCCCTAAGGGCAAATACTTGCGAAACACGTCCGTCGCTATTTTTGTCACATGCACTGGGGGCTCTGGGTTTAGCTGGAGATCGGTAT
The DNA here is from genome assembly GCA_963575745.1 of Prorocentrum cordatum. Classification (NCBI taxonomy): domain Eukaryota; class Dinophyceae; order Prorocentrales; family Prorocentraceae; genus Prorocentrum; species Prorocentrum cordatum. Next base: position 362,737 of record CAUYUJ010021660.1, on the reverse strand, counting down.
GAAATAACCTTCTCCGCCATCGTCGACACCTGTCCCAGAGCGGCTAGGGAATGTATGCCCCTACGGCGGCACGTGAAGGTAGAAACTTCCCAGCCGCCCTGTGATAGGCGTCCCCGATGGTGAGAAAAATTGTTTACACAAACATGTTTCCGCTCATGTCTGTTCTTGTGTCAGATATATGATCTGGGTAGCTCGGACACCGAATGATCTGGTATAGGCCTGGTCGGGGTATGGCTTGGGGCGTCTCTCTGGTCAGTCTTGGGTCGGGCTGTTGCGGAGGCCACCGGGCCGCCCAGGACAGTGGCACAGGCACAACCAGGACAGCGCCAGGACAGCGCCAGGACAGCGCCAGGACAACGCCAGGACAGCGCCAGGACAGCGCCAGGACACCCGCCCGGACAGCGCCAGGACAGCGCCAGGACAGCGCCAGGACAGCGCCAGGACAGCGCCAGGACAGCGCCAGGACAGCGCCAGGACAGCGCCAGGACAGCGCCAGGACAGCGCCAGGACAGCGCCAGGACAGCGCCAGGACACAGGACAGCGCCAGGACAGCGCCAGGACAGCGCCAGGACAGCGCCAGGACAGCGCCAGGACAGCGCCAGGACAGCGCCAGGACAGCGCCAGGACAGCGCCAGGACAGCGCCAGGACACAGGACAGCGCCAGGACAGCGCCAGGACAGCGCCAGGACAGCGCCAGGACAGCGCCAGGACAGCGCCAGGACAGCGCGCCAGGACAGCGCCAGGACAGCGCCAGGACACCCGCCAGGACAGCGCCAGGTGACCCACCATGACAGCGTCAGGACGACGCCAGGGCAGCGCCAGGACAGCGCCAGGACACCCGCCGGGACAGCGCCAGGACAGCGCAACGACAGGGCCATGACACCGCGAGGACACCAGCCAGGACAGCGCCAGGACAGCCTATAACATGTAACATGTGTATGACGCGGATAGCGAATGGGAGGAGTGGGGGGGGAGGAGGAGGAGGAGGAGGAGGAGGAGGGAGGAGGAGGAGGAGGAGGAGGAGGAGGAGGAAGGAGGAGGAGGAGGAGGAGGAGGGGAGGAGGAGGAGGAGAGGAGGAGGAGGAGGAGGAGGAGGAGGAGGGAAGCGGAGGAGGAAGAGGAGGAGGAGGAGGAGGAGGCGGAGGGGGATGGGCTGCATGAGGATGTGGAGGAGGTATGTAACGTAAGATGACGATGGTGATGATGATGATGATGATGATGATGGCGATGGTGATGACGGTGACGAGCACGAGGAGGATGAGGAGGCGGAGGAGGTGGGGGTGCACCCCCATCGCGCTCAGCCCGCGTCGACATCATCAGCTCCGCGCCCGCCCTCCACCACCGCTATTATCTCCCGAGTCCAGCACTGGCCCATCCGCCCACCCACGCCGCCCCGCCATCCGCCTCCGCCGCCGCGATGGATGGCAGCGGCGGCACCGGCACGGAGGGGGCTGGATGGGGCGGGTGCATATGTGGCACGGGCAGCAGCGGGCAGCGGCAGCTCCGGAGGTTCGCGCGGAATGGTTGGATCAGCGCACCTCCCCCCCCCCACACACAATCATCATGGCGCGCGGGGCGCCGCCAGAGGGTGGAGGGGGGGGTCCAGCGCCGGTCCAGGACACCCGCGCGGACCTCCAAACGCATGTTTACGCTCCCCGAGCTAGGTTGGGACCGGGCCCGCCGGCGTCGTCAGCGGTCAGCGGCGTTGCGGTGGGCATCGGCGGAGTCGCCGCCGTCGTCGTCGCCGCCGCCATCGACATCGAGAATGGTGGATGGTGCCTATGGTTGTCCGGCATGCCAGCGCGCCAGGATGCGGGATGTCGCAGTGCAGTGCGCATTGGCAGTGGTGTGGCAGCGCCGCCCACATCGTGCGCACACCAGAAACCAGCGACTCAGCGAGACGCGACGAGCGATGAAGGCCAGGGGCCAAGGGCCCAGGGCACAGCGTGAGGCAGCCGTGGCCGCGGCCGCCATGCTGCGCGAGTCCGCGCTGAAAAGCGCGGGGGCGGAGGCAGGGGATGAGCGGTTGCGCCCGCCGCCTCGCCCAACTATACAAACCGTATATACACGAAAAACAGCCATAAAATATCGGTGGTCAAACTGAGTTCTTGGATTAGCGATGTCATCCCCCCCCCCCCCTAGCCCGCGGGCCAGCCATCGGCGGCGCCAGAGGCGCCGCCGGGGGAGGGAGGTGGGGGGGGGCGGGGTGAGACGCAGATCCAGGAACTCCGCGCGGACATCCGGACGTTTAGGGTTGTGTCACTCGCCGGGATGGCGCGTCAACGCCCTCCCGAGGGCAGGGCTGCGCGCGGCCAGTCGGCACCCAGCGCCGCTGGACTCCCGACGGGGGCGACGGGGGGAAGACGGGAAGACTGAGCGAGGCGAAGGACATGCTGCGGAGGGGGGAGAGGAGGAGGGGGTGGTGGTACATGGCTGTTGACATTGCGATAAGGAAGATGAAGAGGAGGCGAGGGAGAGGGAGGACGAGGAGGAGGATGCGGAGTGGGGAGAGGCTCGGGAGAGGGTGACGAGGGAAGGGGGGGAGGTACTGGGAGTGGCTGAAGTGGGGGAGGAGCACGTGGCCGCCGCCCAGCCTGTGTGCCCCAAACGCGGCCACTCACGCCGCGCCTACTTGCGCGGGCGCTTGGCGGCGGGGCCCGCGGGGGAGGCGGCGCCGCCCTGACCCTGACCGCGGCTCTTGCCGCCCCTGCCGCCCTTGCTGCCCGCGGCCCCTGTGCCGCTCCCGCCGCGGCCTCCGCCACCCCGGCCGCGGCCCTGGCCACGGCCTCCGCTGCCCCCGCCGCGGCCACCGCCGGCGCCGCGGCTCTTGGCCGCGCCGCCGCCGGCGAGGGCCGCCACCGCGACGGTAGCGCCCGCGCGCTCCGAGGCGGCAGCCGATGCCGCGAGGAGCTCCCGCACGGTGAGCTTGCCCGCCGCGGCGGGCGGCTGCCCCGCGGCTGGCGCGGCCCCGACCGCCGGCTCCGGGCTGCTGTCGCCCACGGGCGCAGGCTGCGCCGCATGCCCGAGCTCCCTCTTCAGCGCCGCCGTCATGTGGTTGCGCAGGGGCTTCGAGGGCTCGATGCCGCAGTTGGCGGTTGCCTAGCGGGGGGAGCGATGTGAGGGGGAAGAGGGAACAGGGGCAGGGCTGGCGGTCGGATCTGGTGAGAGGCTACCCCCTCGGCCCCTCACCGCGCACCCCGCACCCCGAGCCATGAGGCCAACGCGGGCCCGCAGACGCGCTGCACGACTCGCGCGGCCATCACCCGCCGCGAGGAGGAAGAAGGGTGGCGCGGGGAGCGGCGGTGCGAAGGCGAAGGCTTCAGGCGGGGTGGGCGGAGACAGGAGGAGTAGGAGGTGAGCGGGAGCAGGAGGCAGTGGCGGAGGACGGGTGGCGGGTGGCAGGCGACGGCGCTCCCATCGTCGGCGTGGTCGCCACCGTCGCCGCTGCCAAAGCCGCCGGTGTCGTCGTCGACGTCGTCGTCGACGGCGACGCTGTCGACGTCGTCGTCGTCGTCGTCGTCGTCGTCGTCGTCGACGTCGACGTCGACGTCGACGTCGACGTCGCCGTCGTCGTCGGCGACGGCGGCAACGACGTCGTCGCTGTCGAGGTCGTCGCGGCGGCAGTCCGCCCGGGCCCCGGGAGGCACGCCTGCTCGGCGCGGTTCAACACGGTGGTCCGCGTCTCGTTCTGCTCCTCGTCAAGCTCGCGCCACAGCGCCTGGGGCGGGTGGGCGGGGGGGCGCGGGCTGCCAGGAGGCGGGGGGAGGAGGAGGAGGAGGCGGAGGAGGAGGAGGAGGAGGAGGAGGAGGAGAAGGAGGAGGAGGAGGAGGAGGAGGAGGAGGAGGAGGAGGGGGAGGAGGAGGTGGGGGGGAGAAGGAGGAGGAGGAGGAGGAGGAGGAGGAGGAAGAGGAAGAGGAGGAGGAGGAGGAGAAGGATGGATTGGAGGCGGATGGGGTGGACGGAGTGGGCGCAAGCGGTGGCGGCGCCTGAGTCACCATGATGTCCGCCGCCAGCGTCGCGCACTTGCCGAGGTCCGCGTCCTCTGTGAAGGCCGTCGCTCCCTCCAGCATGTAGGGCGCAAGCTTGACGCCGCTGGCGTCGAGGGAGAGCGCAGCCAAGGCCGCCCGCAGCTTGGCCGTCTCCGTGTAGCCGTGGATGCTGAGGATCACCTTGCTCGCGTCCTCGGTCACGACGTACTTCATGAGCTCGGAGCCGCGCGCATCAATGTCGGCGTACGTCGCGCCGTCGAGCTTCGCCACTGCGGCGCTGAACTCAACGCAGCTCTCGGACTGCACGGCCACGCGCGCAGCCTTGACGTACTGACGGATGTACCGATCGACGCCCCCCACCAGCCTATCCGTGCACCCAGCGAACAAGGTATCCACGCAGGCGACCGCCGCCTGCATCGCATTGTACCCGCTCTGCGAGAGCCAGTTTGGAGCCACGACCGCGCCGCCATCGCCATGAGCTCCAATTGGCCCGTCCTCGCCAGACACGGCCCCAGCGCCCTGGAGGAGGAGGAGGTCGAGGATGAGGAGGAGGGGGAGAAGGAGAAGCCGCGGGTGCAGGAGGGGGAGAATGAGAAGGAGGAGGAGGGGGAGGAGGAGGAGGAGGAGGAGGAGGAGGAGGAGGAGGAGGCTGAGGAGGCTGAGGAGGTGGATGCGGGAACGGAGGGGGGGGAGGGATGGGGAGGGGCGAGGGAGGGGCGTGGCGGAGGAGGACGAGGAGGAGGAGGAGGAGGCGGAGAAGGAGGAGAAGGGGGAGGTCGCGACCGCTGTGCCGTCACCGGGCGCGGCGGCGCCAGACGCCGCGGCGGTGGTCGCACCGCCCTCGACGGCGCCAGCGGCCTCGGCCACCGCCCCCGCCTCATGACTGGCATCCAGGACACGAGCCAGCTCATGCTCAACGTCAAGCGAGCTGGGTGCCACATCACCGAAGAGCTGGACCAGCTTGGGCAGCGACGCAGTGGTCCACGTCCGCCACTGCTCCTGGAGATGCTAAAGCTATGTGATAACGCATCGGCCGCATCAGATGAGAGGGGCGAGGAGGTGGAGGATGACAGCGGAGGCCGGGGATGGCGATGAGGAGGAGGAGGAGGAGGAGGAGGAGGAGGTGGATGCTGAGGAGGAGGAGGATGGTGTCCGAGGCCGGTAAATGTACTCAGAGACGGTCCCCCCCCCCCCGCCGGCCCGCTTTTGTCCTCAAACATGTCATATCGGCACATCGGCGTATCGGGCAGCCAACGGTGTGGGGGGGGGGAGGGGGCAGCGGCAGGAGCAGGGGCTGAAGCCAGGAGGGCGAACCTGAGCAGGAGTCAGGAGGGCGGAGCGGGCGACAGGTAGGGAGGGGATGGCGGGCAGTGGCGGAGGCGGTGGTAGCGAGAGGGTGGGCTGCCGGGAGGGGCAGTGCGACGCGCATCTGTGTGTGTGTGTGTGCGCTGGGCGTGGTGTGGTGGTTCATCCTCCTCCTCCTCCGCATCCTCCTCCTCCTCCTCCTCGTCCTCATCCCACTCCTCCTCATCAGCCTCCCTCATCATCCCCATCCTGAGTGCGACGGCGGTTAGGTTACCCAACAGTCCGCCCCAAGCTGGTAGTCGCCGATGTCCTCCATCAGCTCGGCGAGCGTCGCCCCACAGCCAGTCTCGGCGAAGTTGTTCACGAAGGCGCACAGACAGGTGCCCGCGGCGACCAAGCGGATGTCCATGCGGATGCCGCCAGGCAGCTCGGTGATGGGCTCGCGGCCGTCAAGGGACACAAAGTCGACCAGCTTGATGATGCGCCAAACGAGCTCCTCGTGCTTCGAGTCGATCTTGTCGCACGACGCGCTGACCATGTCTTTCAGGGAGCTGATCATGTGCTCTGGAGGCGTGGTCGCGACGTGCGTAATGAAGGGCATGACCATGCTGAGGTGGCCCATGTTGCACTGGTGAGCGATCGCGCCGAGAATGGCAGTCTGCAGCGCTGCTCGCAACTTCTTCCCGCTGGACTCCATCACGCATTCCAGCGTACTGGGTGCCTTCGACAGGGTTGCCACCGCGCGCAGCAGCACAGGCGCCAGCAAGTCGCCCTCCGACGGGGCGCGGCACTCGAGGAACGCAGCCGTGATGCCACCTAGAATGGCATTGATCTCGCCGATGGCTCCATCGCGGTAATCCACGTAGCCCGCCCAGCGATGCCTCGGAATCCACGACACGCACCCACACTGCTCGGGTAGAGTATAGTCGACAACCACGCGTTTCCAGTAAGCGTCGATCTCAGACTTCTGGTCGGGCTGAATGTCGGTGGTCGGGGCGTTCAGCATGTCAGCGAGCAGCTCGAAGGTACGGGAGGTTTGTTCCCCGATCATTGAAATGACGGACGTCAGTACGTACTCGGATTCACTGCCGAGGTACGAGGTCGCGGAGTCCAGCTCGCCCTTGTTGCGGACAACGAAACGCCTGCTGCCATTAGCCATCAGCCCGCAGAGGAGGTCTGAAATCTCAGTCATGGCCTTGGTAAAGGTCGGCGTCGTCTGGAACGGCTGGCCCGGCTCGTTGATGACGCCGGGGTGAGGCTCGCCGTCGGCGGCAGGCTCCCCAGTAGCACCGAACTCGGATAGGCTGGACGCCACAAGGCTCGTCAGCTTGCGCAAATCCGCGTGGGACTTCGCGTCCCTCCCCGCGGCCATGGCCTCGACGTCAAGCGCGTCGCACAGGAGTCGCCCAGTCGGCAGGGAAAGCGCGGCGCCGAACGCGTACGTCTTCTTCTCACGTATGATCGCGTCCCTGGTCTCGATGATCACATCGATGTCGGGCATCCTGTCCATGTGCACAATGGAGTAGATGCCCCTGAGCTCGTCGCCCAGACGACTGTCCAAGATGAGGCCGGGCCGCTTCAGCAACGAGCGGTTGACGCAGCACATGAACGTCTGGATGGCGGGCACGTTGTTCTCGGCTTTCAACAGCCCGATCACCGCCTTGGTGATGATCGCACGCTGGGTATCCATCCTGAGGTCGACGCCGTCGGCGCCCTCGTCGGGGAGCATGCAAAGCCTGACCGCGAAGCCTGGCCCCTCGAGCGCGCCGCCGAGCTCGACGTCGGCGGCGAGGGCGGCCCGGCCAGTGGACGCTGCGGAGCCCCCAGCCGGCTGCGACGCAGCGGCGCCAGCTGCGCCAGCGGGCGGCCGCGCCTCCGCGGCAGCGGGTGGCTCGGCGGCGGGCGCGGACACGGCGGGGCTGATGCTGCCGGCCCCAGGCGCAGCACGGGCATCCTCGGCGACGGGCGCGGGAGCGCTGAAGATGCCGCCGCCGGCCTCCTGCGTGGCAGGGATCGTCTCAGGAATCGTATCGGCGGCGGGGGTGGGCAACAAGGAGCTGCCGCTGTCGCCTTCTGGCGCGTCAGTCAGCATGAGCGGCTGCGTGGCTGGCACTGGCATCACGGACGCGCACCAGTCGCGGTACAACTTGGCTTCCATGAGGTTGGTGCACTGCGTGATCAGGAGCTTCGCCAACATGGGCCCGGGCATCCGAAACCCCGCCGCATCGGCACGGCGAATGATGGTCGCGAGGGCGGAGGGGTCATCGAGCTTGACAGATGCGATCGCCTGGACGAGGAGCTGGGCTTCGACCAAGCGCTTCCGGGTCGCAGTAAGCTCCGCCGACACGTCAGTGACCGCGTCCTGCGCGCCAGTCGCAGCGCGCTCCATCTGCTCCGCGCACAGTGACACCCACCTGGCAGACCAGCCACGTCGGGGGAGGCCGCTGTCCACACACCCCCAACCGCCCCCCGACGTAGACACCCCTCTCGAGAGATCTCTGAGATCGCTGGTTTGATGGGCCCCCTCACAGGGCGGGGGGGATGGGGGGGGTGAGAACCACAGCTCCCCCAAACGTGGCGGGACAGGGGAGCGGTGACATGGGACTCGTAAACGTTGGCGAGCCCTACCACGTTCCAGTCATTTTGGAATCGATCTTGGTAATAGCACTATCCAATACTTTCGGAGCAATCGCCAGCCCCACTGCGGTGTCCTCCAGCAACGCGACGGTGGCCTGGGCAGAGTCTAGCACCGCCGCGGCCTCGCGGAGCTTATTGGCGTCCACCTCAGCCTTTTTTGCTGCTCGTACCTCCACCCTGGACGGCTTAGCAGGATCACTCACGGGCTGGGTGGCCTTGGCGGGCTTGCCGGGCTTGGCGGATTTCGGCTGCTTGCTGCTCTTCGCGGCGATCATGCCGTTGGCCTTGTTGAACACGGACAGGAGCCCAGCGTCGTCTGACGCGGACGCCGCAGCAGGCGCCTTCTTCACTATCGAATACTCAGTCGGGCTAGTCCCGTCTGGATCGTCATCCCGGAGCGGGAGAGCCCCCCTCGACCACGAGACCTCCATCGCCTTCACGGCAGCGCTGTAAACCTCATCGGTAGACTGGACCCGCATCGATGAAGACGAGCTGTCCAGCACGAAGGCCCTGCAGGGCGGACGCGCGGGCGGGGGGGCGGGTGGCGGGGGCGGGGGGGTGGCGGATCTGCTCTCAAGGCTGGTCTACATGACGCCAGAGGCGGCTACAGAGAGGCGCGCTCAGTGGCGGGGCCGACGCAAAACATCGCACGACAGATCTCGCACCCCCGCCCAAGTCACCCCCCACCCCGCGTTCGGCCACCGCGAGGCCTCTTAATTGTAGAGTACGAGTCCTCGGTGAGCTTGAGGCAGCCGATCTCTTTCTTGATCTTCGGGGGGAGGACGACGCCGGTGTACTTCTTGGCCTTATGGAAGACGCTCACGAGGGCCTCCTTGGGCGGCGAGTACCTGGGGCGGTGCCGCGCGCCGATCGATGGCCCCTCATCCGCCCGCGGCGAGGTGGATGGGTGGAGGGGAGTGATGAGTGAGCCAGAGGAGGACGGGGTGGGAGGGCGCGCGAGGAAGAGGGGGAGGTGGTGAGGATGAGGAGGAGGTCGGGGGAAGGGGAGGGGAGGGGGGATGGGGGGGGGCAGGGCGTGCCCAGAACAGGAGCGCCCGCCGAGCGCATACGATCGGGAGGGGGTGGCGGACTAAGTGCCCAACGAGGACTCCGACTGAAGCACGATATAGTTCCCACCCCGGACGCTTGTAGGCGACGGGATGCGGAGAGGCGCCAGAGCAGGGAGCCCACAACCCACGGGCGGGGGGTGCCCGATGACCTGGGCAAAAGGCAGCGCCAGCAGCATTGCAAAGTAAGGTCGAGCCCGACCCCGCCCCAACGTCCGACTCCATCCCCGCACTGGCCGCAGGAGGAGGAGGGGGGGGGGAGGGCGCGCGGGAGGGGGTGCGCGGGGAGGAGGGGTGGTGGGCGAGGGAGGAGGTGAGGATATTGATTGGATCTCGGTGGGGGGGGGGGGCCCAGGGGAGTGCGAGGGGGTGCGATCGAGGAAGAGGAGGCGCAGGCGACGGAAAGGGGTGAAAGGGGGGGGGTGCACGAGGAGGAGAGGTGGGGATGGGGAAGAGGAGGACGAGGACGAGGATGGAGAGGGGTGGGGGTGGCGATGGGGGAGGAGGAGGAGGCGGAGGAGGGGGAGGAGGTGGAGGGAGGGGCGCCAAGCCGCCCGCCCGCAGCCCCCCCCCGCCCAAGGTCGCTTGAAGTGATGCTCGAAGACGTCCGTGGGCCACAAGTTGCCCAAGACCATGCCGACGCCGCTGGAGACGCCCGCCTCCTGGCGGCGCAGGGAGGGGGGAAGTCGATGCGAGCGGCGTCGAAGTGGGGCGGGCTACGACGACGTCGACGACGACGACGACGACGACGATGATCACGGCGACGCCGACGACGATGATCACAGAGACGGCGACGACGACGACACCAACGATCACGGCGACGACGACTACGCCGATGACGAGGGTGGTGGGGGGGGCGCGGGAGAGGGAGGGGGAGGGCGGGCACAGGAAGAGGCGATCCGTGCTGGAGGCGACGCGGGAGCTCACGCGAGGATGGGCCAGGATGGGCGCGAGGTCGGGGGGGTGACAGAGGGGGGGGATTTGCATTGCAAGCGTGGGCGGGAGGGGGGGGGGGGCGGGGCAGCAGCAGCGGAACGGAACGGAGGGGGGGCGGGGCAGGGGCAGCAGCAGCAGGGTGTCGCATGAGGGGCGAGGGTGGGGGGGCATCGACCAGGACCATGATATGATATGTGTCTCGGAATGGTGTGATCTGGCGACGCTCCCCACGTGAGCAATCCAGAAACATGCGGCGAGTGGATAGCCCCACTAGCTGCCCATGCACAGACTGGTAGCGCAACTATCAACGATCAACGCCGTGTGATCGGCGCTGGCGCGCTGATGGAACGCTGGCGATCCCGACTACGACACTCACGTGGTATAACTACCAGGCGCCCCAGACTTGACCAGGCCCATGGTAGTCAGCGAGGCCAGAAGAATCGTCTCGAAGCTGCCCGTGTGCATGGCGTTACCGGCCATATCGTCAAGCAGCCTCTCAGGGAAGGTGTGCACCATCCGCATGTCGTTCGCCGCCCCGTATGATATGCCCATCAGCCTGGGGGGGGCTGGGGGGGAGAACTTGCGCCGAGCATGACCGGGCCCGCAACGTGTTGCACAGGGTCGGCGCACACAGCATCCGGCTTGGCCCGGAAGGCATATGCACCGACCATGTACTATGTGCGGGCGCAGCCATGCGCTGTGCAATACACGTGCGACCCGGAACCTCATTTTCTCAAAGCCAATCAAGAAGCGACACAAATCAGACACCCACACGAGCTGCCCTGGAAGCACGCACGGGGCGTGGAGCGTGGGCGGGTCCAGCCGGGATATCGTTGAGCGCACGTTTATGAAGCGCCTGTGCGCCTAGGAGGGACGGCGGGGGAGGGTGGATGAGATGAGATTGAGATGAGGAATGGGCACGGGGTGCACGGGCGGGGCAGGGGGTGGGTGGAGAGCGGGCTGGGAGGGGTGGTAGAGGAGGCGGAGGGAGGATCTACCTCAGGGTATTTGACATCGTGCATCGCCATCATGTCGCTCTCCCGAAACCCCAGGCCCTTGATGGCAGGGAACTTACTCACGACGTCTTGCCAATCAGCCTGGTCCCGAACGCTGCACACGCGGTCGGGATGAACCTTGGATTGCTTGCACCACTCGAGCCGGTGCGCATCGAACCAGCACGGGATCTCCTCGAGGCTGGGTTCGGAGTGATAGGACGGGCCAGCTATGCGACGGCAACATGAGGAACCAGGGTTCCCGGTGGTTCTTCACGTCGCCGTCGCAGAGATGGCCCAGGGACCCAGGGAGGGACAACGCGTCAATTCAACAAGGGCGCCGTGGGTGCATCCAAGAAATCTCCAAGTCAGCCCGCGCATTACTTCGGACAGGTGGGGCCACGCGCGGGCCCCGTTTACGGCCGACTGGCAAACAGGCACATCACGGGCAAACGGGCACATCACAAAGACAGGCGGTGCGTACGTGGGCCACTCGCAGGGCCCGATTGCGGCCGTGGGCCGCCCTGGGGCCCAACCATTGAGTCCCGCCCCTTAAACGCAGAGTGCAAGATCAAGCCCAATCGCGGGGGTGGGGGGGAGGGGGGGGGCTGAGCTACAGTCTACTACACGGGTCTAGGCTAGGGATGGCGCACGGGTCAGCGGGACTGGGGCCCGTCCTCGTAGACGCCGAGGTTCGGCACCGACTTCAGCTCGAGCTTGGCAGAGCGCTGCAGGTAATCGGCGACGACAGGGTGGCACGACGGCAACAGCACGCTGTCTGTGGTCATGGCGGGGAGGTGCTCGGACCAACGGGACAAGAGCGCGTGCACCGTCTCGCCGAAAACAGTGTCGGTCCAGCCGGTGTCTTTCAGGAAGCTCGTCTTGACGAAGGGCATCCAGAGCCGCGCGCGGCTTACAGGCTGCCCCGCGCACCGGGGGTCGGTGACGATCGAGCATCCTGTGAACCCCTCGAGCCGCATGAGGTGCATCGCGTGCTCAAGGTTCGTCGGCGGGCGACAGCCGACACCCGTCTTCTCCCCCTTGGGGCGATGGAGCCCGAGTACGTTCTCCAAGATGATGAGCTTGATCGTAGACTTGTGCTTGCGGACGTAATTATGGATGCCCACGAACGCGGACCCTGCGCGGCCTGCGCCGTCGGCGATGACCGAGCGCATCGAGTCCTGATCCTCGTACAGGTCGCTGACGTCAGTGCATGGGAAGCCGGCGATGATGACGTCAACGCCTGGGACGCGCACCACGCGGATGTTCGCGTCGTCGGCCAGGTTGATGGCGCGATCACACGCCAGCGACTCCACGTCCGGGAAGAGGCGACTGACGCTCGGGCACATCGTCTTGATGAAGCGGCGCTTGGTGTCATCGGACTCGCAGGCGAAGCTCTGGGAGAGGTCGAACGGGATCCCCAGCGTGCGGAAAACGGGTTGCAAGTTGTCAATGACAACCGCGGGTGCCTCTGTCCCGCTGCACATGGTACCGTACGTGAGGCCAGGGTGGGCGTCTAGCCAACCTGTCAGCGCCTCGGTCTCAGCAGGCGTGAGCAGGCTGAGAAGCTCAGCGCAGAGGCGCTGCACGTAGTTCTCGGGCGATACGCCCGTCCACGGGCGGCGCGACGCGGGGTCGGGCACCGGCACTCTGAGCAAGGTCGCGAACGGGATATCATGCGTTGGCGCCGGCCGCCCGATGGGCGCCCGCGTCCTGGCCTTGGCCGATGGCGCCCTGATTGGCGCCGCACCTGATGGCACATTGCCGGATGGTTTCCTGGTCGCCGGCACCTTGCGCACGCCGCCAGCTGCGCCCGCGCGGCACGCCCGGGGCATGCTCGATGCGATGCGGCGGGCACCGGACGAGAGGCGAACAACCGACTTGGGCCCGTAGCAGCAACTCAAGAGACTGGCGCTCGATCAATCGCGCACACCTCCTCCTCATCCTCCCCCTCCTCCACCTCCTCCTCCTCCTCCTCCGCCTCACCGTCGTCATCATCCTCCAGTCACCCCTTCTCCTTCATATCTCATTCATATCATACATCCCGCGACGGTGATGACAACCATGGCGACGAGAACGAAGTCGACGACGTAGGGAGCGGCGGCGGCGAAGGCAGCGGCGCCTGCCCCGCGCCGCGCGAGGACGCGCGACAGTGCCGACATGGACGACGCCGAGATGATGGTGCATGGACGAGGAGGCGGGGGGGGGGAGGGGCTGGAGGGGCAGACGGCACCGGCGGTCAAAGTCTGCTCAGGCGGGCGGCGTGCCCATGGACCCATTGCGGTGACCAAACGCACCAGGTTTCTGAGATTAGTCCAGCCGTGGCCACGAGGAGCGCAACGATGCGATGCACCCCCCATCGTCCATTTCGCCGTTCACAGCATAGGTATCAGCCGAATAATCGGCCTCGCCGGCAACCTCGTAGCCCCTCATCCGCACCCATCGTACACCATACTGATATGCATCACATGCCTCACCATCAGCATCCACATACGCATCATCATTTCCCCCCCCCGAAGCCTATGCCTCCTCCTCCTCATCATCCTCCACCTCACCGTTATCATACGCGCAATCACATCATCCGCATCGTACTCATCATCATCGTCATCGTTCCCATCCTCACCCTCCTCATCCTCCGCATCATCATGCGCCACATACCTCGCTTCATCACCGTCATGCACATCGTCATCCTGCTCCTCATCGCATCCCCATCCGCATGTCATCCTCCGCATCCTCATCCTCCTTCTCAGTCATCCCCCCATCCGGAGCAGGTCCTGCTCGACGCTCTCTGCGATTGGCTCGATGTCAAGATCCCGGGCGCCGCTGTTGGGATCCATGAACTCCTCCTCGATCTTAAACAGGCAGAAGAAGAAGATCACGCGGCCCTTGGGATCGGCGATGCTGCCTGAGATCACCTTCCACTTCAGGCCCTTGTAGGCCCGATGGATGACGCGCCGACACGGGACCTCGGTCGCGGGCGACAGGGCCCGAAGCCCGCCGCCGCCTCGTCGTCGAAGCCCGAAGGCCCGTTGTTCGAGGAAACGTGACGCCCGAACGTGCGACATCGATGTTGTGTTCCAAGCGATCCCGATCTGCAGTTTACCAGGAACGGTACGATTACCACACTGGCCCAACATAACTCCTGGAAACTGTGTGCCACCACCAAAAGAAACATAACCGATATGATCGGCCACACGCGACTACGGGGGTGGGATACTGAGAAGGGATCCGACGCGATGCGATGGCGCACCACCCCCCTCTGGCATCAGCGGCAGTCCCCAGCCCACGCCCTCCCCCGCGCTCCCACCCCTGCGCACCCCTCATCATTCCCTCCTCCTCCTCCTCCTCCTCCTCCTCCTCCTCCTCCGACGACGACGACGACGACGACGACGACGGTGCAACGACGACTCGACGAAACAGAGCCCAGCGCGGCGCGCCGCCGGGGAGCAGCGATCGGTCCACGGGTCGAGTGCTGCGACACACGGATGGAGAGGATGAGGGAGGGAGGAAGGGGAGGTGGAGGTGGAAGTGGAGGATGAAGGGGAGGGGGCGTCGACGACGACGACGCCGGCGGCGGATGTCGGGCAGCCAAGGGCAAGACACACAATGCCTTATCATCGGAGACGAACGGGAGGAACGGGCGGTCCGCGTAGCGACCCTTGCGCGTGAAGTTGCGCGACGAGCGATCCCGCCCGCAGAACTGGCAGGGCTTGCCAGTCGGGATGGGGAACTGCGCCGTGGCCACCGGGTTGGGCAGTGCAGCGCGTTCTTTCTCGACGTGGCTGACGTACTGCTGCATCTGCGAGAATGAGATCTCGGAGCCATCCTTGTTCCTGATACGCACGATCACAGCGTTGGCTGCGTCCTCGGGGACCCCAGGCGTGACGTCACAGCTGGGCATGGCGTCGTCGACGGGCGCGTCCAACATCGGCTCCGACACGGGATCAAGCGTCGGCGCCTGCATGCGCCTCCTCCGGTTGCGGTGGCGTGGGAGGGCGGAGGAGTAGGAGGAGCAGGAGTGGGAATATGATCCTGCGGCGCGGCGGCATCAGGAGCGGGGCGTCGGAGTCCTCGTCCATGCCGAGCATCGCGGACCGCCCAGGTGACCCAGGTGGGCAGCAGGTGGCCGAGGGGCGAGCGACACTGGTAAAAGTCTGGGGATCCCAAACACCTGCGACCCCCAGTCAACTGCGCCCAGTGTCCGGAGTCCTGACGTCGTCCTGGCCCCCGACGCTTGCGTTTAAAAACTCTTCTCGGGCCCAAACAACAGCCGGAGACCCCCAAGGAGGATATATCTGGGTCCTGGCGGAGCTCTAGCACGCCGCGGGATGTCCCCCCCCCCCCTGGGCACACCGATCATTTCATATCATATCCTGCAACGGTTACGGTGAGTGTGCGCGGGGGGTTGTCAGAGCACCCTGATGATGAGTTGTTGAATGCCCATGTGGAGCTCGTGGGAGCCACTGCAGAGCTCAGGAAAGGCCCTACAGACGCTGCCTGGCGATGTCCTGGGGCTGTCCTGGCGCTGGCCTGGCGCAACCCTGGCGTTGTCCCGGCGGGTGTCCGGGCGGTGTCATGGCGCTGTCCTGGCGGGTGTCCTGGCGCTGTCCTGGCGCTGTCCTGGCGGGTGTCCTGGCGCTGTCTGACCCGTATTGGAACCAGCGGCCAGCTTGAGGCCGGACGGATGTTGCAGAAACTTGCAAAATCAGTCGGGCCCCTGAGGCCCTGTCTAGCCCGTAGTGGAGCCATCTTGCGGACTGCGGCCAGATTGTGGCCGGACGGATTTTGCAGAAACTTGCAAAATCAGTCGGGCCCGTGATGCCCTGTCTGGCCCCTCATCATCATCAGCATCATCATCAGCATCATCACCATCATCACCATCATCATCATCATCAACATCATCGTCATCATCATCATCATCACCATCATCATCATCATCACGGAGGCTGACCAAGCGGTACCCTGGCGCTGTCCTGGCGCTGTCCTGGCGGTGTCCTGGCGCAGTCTTGGTGCTGACCTGGCGCAGTTCGGGCGGTGTCCCGGCGGGTGTCCTGGCGGTGTCCTGGCGCTGTCCTGGCGCCGTCCTGGCGCTGTCTTGGCGCCGTCCTGGCGATGTCTTGGCGCTGTCCTGGCGCTGTCCTGGCGCTGTCCTGGCGCTGTCCTGGCGTTGTCCTGGCGCTGTCCTGGCGCTGTCCTGGCGCCGTCCTGGCGCTGTCCTGGCGCTGTCATGGCGTTGTCCTGGCGCTGTCCTGGCGCTGTCCTGGCGCTGTCCTGGCGCTGTCCTGGCGCTGTCCTGGCGCTGTGGCGCTGTCCTGGCGCTGTCCTGGCTGTCCTGGCTGGCGCTGTCCTGGCGCTGTCCTGGCGCTGTCCTGGCGCTGTCCTGGCGCTGTCCTGGCGCTGTCCTGGCGCTGTCCTGGCGCTGTCCTGGCGCTGTCCTGGCGCTGTCCTGGCGCTGTCCTGGCGCTGTCCTGGCGCTGTCCTGGCGGCTGTCCTGGCGCTGTCCTGGCGCTGTCCTTCCTGGCGCTGTCCTGGCGCTGTCCTGGCGCTGTCCTGGCGCTGTCCTGGCTGTCCTGGCGCTGTCCTGCGCTGTCCTGGCGCTGTCCTGGCGCTGTCCTGGCGCTGTGGCGCTGTCCTGGCGCTGTCCTGGCGCTGTCCTGGCGCTGTCCTGGCGCTGTCCTGGCGCTGTCCTGGCGCTGTCCTGGCGCTGTCCTGGCGCTGTCCTGGCGCTGTCCTGGCGCTGTCCTGGCGCTGCTTGTCCTGGCGCTGTCCTGGCGCTGTCCTGGCGCTGCTGTCCTGGCGCTGTCCTGGCGCTGTCCTGGCGCTGTCCTGGTCCTGGCGGTGTCCTGGCGGTGTCCTGGCGCTGTCCTGGCGCTGTCCTGGCGGGTGTCCTGTCGCTGTCCTGGCGCTGTCCTGGCGCTGTCCTGGCGCCGCCCACCGCCGCCTCAGTTTAAGCGAATGTATCACACCGGGCGGGGGTGGCTCCAAAAGACCCCCCGCCCGGTGTGATACATTCGCTTAAACTGAGATCGCCGCCTCACTTTTAGCGAATGTATCACACCGGGCGGGGGTGGCTCCAAAAGACCCCCCGCCCGGTGTGATACATTCGTTAAAACTGAAGCGGCGTCGTCAGTTTAAGCGAATGTATCACGCCGGGCGGGGGGGTCGCTTGGAGCCACCCCCGCCCGGTGTGATACATTCGCTTAACTGAGGCGGCGGTGGGCGGCGCCAGGACAGCGCCAGGACAGCGCCAGGACAGCGCCAGGACACCCGCCAGGACAGCGCCAGGACAGCGCCAGGACAGCGCCAGGACAGCGCCAGGACAGCGCCAGGACAGCGCCAGGACAGCGCCAGGACAGCGCCAGGAAGCGCCAGGACAGCGCCAGGGCGACTGCAGGGCACCGCCAGGACAGCGCCTGGACAGCGCCAGGACAGCGCCAGGACAGCGCCAGGACAGCGCCAGGACAGCGCCAGGACAGCGCCAGGACAGCGCCAGGACATCGCCAGGACAGCGCCAGGACAGCGCCAGGACAGCGCCAGGACAGCGCCAGGACAGCGCCAGGACAGCGTCAGGACAGCGCCAGGACAGCGCCAGGACAGCGCCAGGACAGCGCCAGGACAGCCGCCAGGACAGCGCCAGGACAGCGCCAGGACAGCGCCAGGACAGCGCCAGGACAGCGCCAGGACAGCGCCAGGACAGCGCCAGGACAGCGCCAGGACAGCGCCAGGACAGCGCCAGGACAGCGCCAGGACAGCGCCAGGACAGCGCCAGGACAGCGCCAGGACAGCGTCAGGACAGCGCCAGGACAGCGCCAGGACAGCGCCAGGACAGCGCCAGGACAGCGCCAGTACAGCGCCAGGACAGCGCCAGGACAGCGCCAGTATAGCGCCAGGACAGCGCCAGGACAGCGCCAGGACGGCGACGGGACCACGATGAGACAGCGGTGGAACACCGCCAGGACACCGCCAGGACGACGCCCGGACGACGTTAGGGCATCGCCAGGGCAGCGCCTGGACGACGCCAGGACAGCGCCAGGACGACGCCAGGACGGCGCATGGATTGCGTCTGGGCGACGCCAGGACGACGACAGGACGGCGCCAGGACGATGCCAGGACAACGCCAGGACGACGTCGGGACGACGCCATGACAGCGACAGGACGACGCCAGGGCGATGCGGTGACGACGCCAGGACGACGCCAGGACGACGCCAGGACGGCTTCAGGACGACATCATGAATCATGACGGGGGTTCCCTGAAGCACTGGAGGTCAAAACGTTCCCCGCCCGTGCCCCTGCGTATGCGAGGAATGTGCCTTCGGTTTGGTTATCAGATACTCCGTTTCTGCGCCTCGATGCGTAAATAATGCAACGTTCGGGAGATGGTCGCGCACGGCCCCAAATCGGCGCAAGAGCCCCCCCCCCAGGTTAACGCCAGGACGATGTCAGGACGGCGATGGGACGACGTCAGGACGACGATGGAACTCGCGGGTGTGCTCGGGGTGGGAAGGGGACGGGAGGAAACGCGGGGTGCCCCATGCCGCGCAATCGGTCGGCCAGGCCGACCGCGCTGCCATCTCCGGCCAGATCGAGGTGGACGGAGACCTGGAGGCACTGGGGACGACGAATCCTGGCCCACCGTTTGGTCATATTCATCCTCCACCTCATCCTCCCCACCCCCGTCTTCCTCGGGCGTGGCGGCGGCGGATGAGAGAGGAGTGGACGGCGGAGGAGGATAGGTGTAAGAACCTCCCGAACGGACGGCACGGCACGCATCCAGCCCGCGCAAAAGCGCGGTGCCCGACAAGTCCTAAGGCGCTCGCCCACCGAGCGACGGAGACAGACTAGCCTGGATGGGCTGGAAACACACAGCGGGGGCTCGGCCACAGGAAACCCTTCGCAAGAAACCCGCCCCTGGATACCAGGAAATCTGTGTTTGGTATGGGAACACAAAGGGAAGCAGGGTGCGTCGTGGCATGAGCCCCCACTGTGCTTACACTCATGCAGCACGCGACACCGGCCCATGTGATGGCTGGCATCGCGATCGAATTGCCACGCGTGGCGGTCAGCTACGCCCACTGTCCCGCCGAGTGCTGGCCGGCGCCGTGATCGAATGGCTACAGTCGGGGCGCTGACCTTAGGGACTGCACATGAGCAACATAGCTAATCATAAGTTTGCCCAGGGGCACCAAGCGGGGGCTCGCCGCTGAAAACATGCGGGGGACGCATGTGAACCCACGGAACAGCCAGACAGATCCCCTTCCGAAAAGAAAGTGGCCCTTAGTCAACGCCCCGACCGTGTTCATTCGATCACCCACGACCCACGACCGCAACGGTCTGCACGATCCCAGCCGAGCAGAGCGCGTCAGCTCTGCGGCTGACGCGCGGTCAGGTCGGACCACGAGACGATGGGAATCGTCGACTGGTCCACGGCCATGTGGCCCGCCTCCGTGTCGTAGTCCTGCGCCACGGCGTGCCAGTACGCGAGCTTGCGGAACGCGACCTGCGGGTCAGCGGCCTGGATGGACTTGGTGCACCTGATGGACCCGGGCAAGGGGAGTGCGCGGTGGGGGCGGGGGGGAAGGGCAGGGGGCGGGGCGGCGGGAGGAGAGGGAATGGGGAGGAGGCGGCGGATGAGGAGGAGGAGGAGGAGGAGAATGAGGAGGAGGAGGAGGAGGAGGAGGAGGAGGAGGAGGAGGAGGAGGAGGAGCAGGAGGGAGTGGGGAGTCGAAAGGGTGAAAGGAGGATGGCGTGGAGGGGGCGGGCGGGGGAGTGGGATGGGGGGTTGGATGAGGGGGGGGGGGAGAGGAGGAGGAGGAGGAGGAGGAGGAGGAGGAGGAGGAGGAGGAGGAGGAAGGGAGGTGAGGAGGAGAAGGGGGAGGAGGCGCTCTGGGCTGTCTTAAGCTTCTCGTGGGGCGCCACGGGGCCCTCGTGAGGCATTGCTGGGGCCATCTCGGGGCCTGCGCCCGGCTGATAGCGCCGCGCGTGCAGACATGTCACATATGTCAGTTTAAACGTGACAAACCAAGGTGCCGCCCAAAACGTCCGAACACGCCTGTTTCAGAAGTTTTGGGTCAGACCCTTTTTTTTATCGGGCGAAACGCTTTTGTCTGGGGAAGCCGGGAAGACCCTGGGAAGCTCCAAGATGCCCCCAAGAAGCCCAGGAGGGGTCGAAGATGTCCCAACGAGAATCGAAGAGGCTCCCACGAGGGCCCAAAAACATTCCAAGTTGGGCCAAAACGAAGAGGTCGAGGAGGAGGAGGGAGGAGGAGGAGGAGGAGGATCAGGAGGAGGAGGAGGAGGAGGAGGAGGAGGAGGAAGGGATTTGGATGGAGGAGGGGGGGAGGAGGAGGGCCCGGTCCAACACGTATGGAGCTTGCACACGGTGTTCCACTCGCCGAACTTGTGCTTCTTGGGGCCGGGCTTCCGCCACGAGATGACGCAGTTCCCCCGCGCCTGGGAGGCAAGGGGGACGTCCGGGCCGTCGTGGGGGCCCGCCAACACCCGCATGGCCGAAGACGGCGGGCGCGCCCCGACTGGGGCAGGCGGCGGCGGCGGCACCTCAGGCACCGCGTCGATGGCTGGAGGGTCCCAGAGGGTGTTGGTGGGTGGGGAGTGGACGGTGGGTCCAGGACCCCCCCCCCGCCCCCCCGTCACCCCCCCCCCCCCAGTGACATCGCGCCCTCATGTCTCATGTGACGAGGTCCCGACGCCCCTGGGGGAGAGGGGTTGCGGGGGGCGGGGAGGGGGGGTGCCGTGGGAAACCCCGGCACCAACAAAGAACCGCTGAAACCCTCCAGGATGTCGATGGCGGCGGGCGGCGGGTCCGGGATCATGGTCGCGAAGAGATCGTCGTACTGGAACGCCGGGGGCGCGGCAGGCCCGTCACTGCCACCATTGGCGAGCTCGGCAGGCTCGGGCTCCAAGTCGGAACCAAGGTCGTCGTCCCGGTGCTCCGCGCCCGCATGTGCGGCAGCGCCAGCGTCGCTGGGGTGCGCGAGCTCAGACCACAGCTCCGCGCACGACGCACTGCTGCCGCCGAGCATGTCGGTGTAGTCGTTGTGCATGGTGACAAACGCCTGCTGATCGACCTGGCTGGAGATGTTCATGAGCACCTTCGCAAAGTCAACCTCACCGACAGCGGCCGCTGCAGGCGGCGCGCCCGTGGCGCCGCACCTGCGAGCCGCTGCGCGACGGCCGCCGCGACCAAGCAAGAGCGAAGCAAAGTCCGAGGACGGGGAGCTCCGCTTCGGGTGCGCGGCCGGTGCGATGGCATCGGCGAGCGTGGCGCTGGACACCACGATGTCGGCGAGGTCCGGGGCGACGTCCTGCTGAGTGGAGGGGGAGGGGGGGGGGGCCGCGCGTCGGCGTCGCCGTCGTCGGCGGCGGCGTCGTCGCCGCCGACGTCGACACCGGCGCATGCGTCGGCGTCGTCGCCGCCAGGGGGGGGGGGAGGGGAGGGGATGGCGGTGGCGTGCGGTCCATAAAGCCATCAACCGAGAACTGGTCGATACATGGGTCGCCATCGGGCAGGTGCATGGAGTGACGAAGTCGGCGAACCACTACGCAACCGACGGGGCCGTGCCGCGACGTCAGGTGCGCCGCGATCTCAGCCTGGTCGCAGATGTCCATCGCCGGCGCCTGCTCGCACTTGAAGTGCTCGAACACCGGCCACACCGACGGGTCGTGCAGCTGCGCCACGCGGTTGACCTTCACCTAACAGGGCGCAGTCACGACGGCGACTGCGACGGTGCAAGGTAACAACGACGACGACGGCGGCGACGACGACGACGACGACGGCGACGGTGACGGTGACGAAGGCAGCGAAGACGACGACGGCGACGGCGACGGCGGCGACGACAACGATAGCGACAACGGCGCCGACAATGACGACGACGACGGCGACGGCGTCGACGTCGTCGTCGCCGTCACCGCCGTCGTCCGTCGAATGGAGAAGCGGGCGGGTGGGATCGAGGAAGAGAAATCCGCATAAGCATAAACTGCCGGAGGCCCGCGCGGAGTGCTTGGATCTGGGCTGGTCCCCCCCTCCCTGGCACGCGGAGCGCGCCAGGTGCGGCGCCGATAGGGAGGCGCCAGGGGGGGGGGGCGAGGGGGGGGCGCAGATCCAGGAAGGCCGTGCGGACCTCCAGCAGGTTATGGTTATGTTATGTAGATTGTCAGGTATACATGGGCAGGAAAGATGGGCGGGGTGCGCAGTTAAGTTCTGATGCTACCCATCCCACCACGAGGCCAGCGAGAGGCGGGCGCGGGTCGCCATCCACCCGGACGCACTTGATGTACGACTGCTCCGCCACGAACCTAGGAGGCGCGCCCAGGGGAGGAGGGGGAGGGGGGGGGGGTGCAGATGGAGGGGTGCGAGGGCGGGGAGTGGGCGGGGCGAGGGGGCTAGGGGGTGTGCAGGGCGGAGGGGAAGGGACGGAGCGGAGGCCAGGCGAGGGGTGGCACTGCCCCGTCATCCCTCCTCCCTCACCCCGCATCCTCATCCCCCCACCTCATCACCATCCCTCATCATCATCATGCCCTGGAGCGGTGCCCAGGAGCCTGCCATGTCTGCCCTGGGGGGCAACCATGAGCGCGATCATGCTGTAGACAGGCTCGCCCGTCGCTGCCGCGTCGTCGGAGGTCTTGCACTCCGCCGCGGCGGGGGGGTACACGTCGAAGAGGAGCAGGGGGTCGGTGCGAGCACCCTCGCAGGTTGCGCAGGGGAATGCACGCTCGAGGTCGGACAAGAGGCGCGAGTACATGGCGAACATCTCCGGAGTTGCAGTGGACCTGCACAGCGCCCCGCAATGGGCCAGGTACTGCACGCGACGGGGAAGGGGCGTCGGCCCAGCGGGCGCCTCCGTCAAGCGCTTGAACTGGGCCGTGTCCGACTTTATGGAACGTGACGACATCCACCTATCCATGCAACGGTAAGAGACTGGGCACCAATCAGCGAGCGGAGATACGTCGGGGTCGTCGGCGATGGGCGGGGCGACATCGCCGTCGGGGTGCTCGTAGTCGTAGTCGTAACCAATGTGCACGGGGACGACCCCCAAGGTGTGGGGAGGGGCCACGGGGTCGACGTCTGCGATGGGAACACCCGCGGCCGGGACGACTGCCGCCGCCGATAAGGGGGTCGGAGCAGCATCGCGCACAGCCAGCGCCTCGTCGCGCACGCGACGGTTGTACCGGGCCACGCCCACCGACAACGCCGACATGCGAACGTATCTGCGTCGCTCAGCGTCACCAAGGTTGCGCCGCTGCTCAGAGAGGAGCCTGGGCCACCGCTCAGCGAGGTGCGAGTATCGATGTCACCCCGCACGTTGCCCCCCCCGCAAGGATTGCCCCCGCAGAAACCAATCCCGTGGTGGGGAAGAAGTAAGACCGTGCGGGCACCCTCACTGTGACAACATATGGGCCGCGCCCGGTCAATGCGAGCGGGCGCGCCCCCCACCCCCCCCCCCTTCCCCCGCCTTGGGGGCCAGGAAGCGGAGGGGGGACGAGGAGGGGGGAGAGTGAGATGGTGGCGCGTGAGGCGGAGGAGGACGACGAGGATGATAATGGGGAGGAGGAGGAGGAGGAGGAGGGGGGAGGAGGAGAAGGAGCGGGCGGGGAGGGTGGTGAATATTAGAAGTAAGGCTGAGCGGGGACCTGAAGATTTGCTTATACCAGCGAACTCCCACCAGGCGGGGTCGAGACGGTACGCGCCCAGCGCGGCGTCCAAGCGCCGCCTGTCGTCCCGGAACAGCTCAAAGGCGGACCGCGCCTCTCAGGGGTGGCCGGGTGGCTGGAAGAGCGGGGGAGGTAGGGGGCGGGAGGCGATGCCTTGAGGATGCCGCTCGCGCCGTCGGTGGCAGCACCGTCGTCAGCATCGGCAAGGGGTGCAGCACGCGCCGCGGCGGCCGCGGCGGACCGCGTCCGCTGCGTCGCCGCTGCGCGGCGACGCCTCTCGTGCATCTCCTGTAGCTCCCTGTTCAAGAACTCCGCCACCAATTGCCCGAACGCCGGGGACTGGTCGCCGACGAACGCGCGGTTGCGCGCGTGCATGCGCTCGACGTCGGCCACGCTCAGCGTGCTGCCGAGGGCCCACAAGTACAGCCCGAACTTGCACTGGGCGCTCAGCAAGTCGACGGCGGAGAGACGCCTGCGGAGGCCGGTGGCAAGCAGAGGTTGGAGCGTGACCAGGTCGAGGGAGAGGGCGGCGAGGGCGGAGGGCGAGCGTGGCGAGAGAGGGGGGGGGGAGAGGGGTAAGGGGGGAGGGCTTCGAGGGAGAATATGATAAAGTGTCGGAGGTCTGCGCGGATGTCTTGAATCGGCGCTGAACCCCCGCCCCCAACCCATGGCGCGCCAGGGGCGCCAGGTGCGGCGCCAAGGCGCCGACAGGCCGGGAGCGGTGGGGACAGCGCCGAACCAAGAAATGCGCGCTGCCCACTCAATTTACTTATGCTCGGCGGCGGTGGCGGTGGCCAGGCGGCGGCGGCGGCGGGGTCGGCGATGCCCTGCCCCTGTCCCACCAAACACGCCCCATGTTCTGCGGCCCACGCCTGCTACGCGGCAGCAGTGGAGAGATCCGCATACTGCGCGACATACCCGGCAGGTGGCAGCACCTCGACACGGCAACGGCGCCGGACGGGGGGTCAGGTCGGCGGTGCGGAGGGGGGCAGGCGCGTCGAGATGCGCGAGCAGGGGTCGAAGGGGAGGGGGCCCCACGCTGCGAACGAGCGGATGCCGCGAGCGAACGCGATCGTGAGGGCTGCGGATGCTGTCGCGAGCAAGTGTTGAGGGCTGCTGAGGCGCGCGCTCAGGCATGGCAAAGAACGACGCCGCGATCGATGCCTTGACATCGTCGGGCACGCGGGGGTCCGGTAAGGCAGCCAGCTTCCACGGGAACTGCGTCGAGTAATGGCCGTGCCTACGATGTATCAGAGCAGCGGTCGCGAGGACGAATCTGCGAAGCAGCACTGCATCTGTGGTATTGTGCGTGTCGCGCCACTGGATCATCGACGACGTGTCGTCTGTGCGAAAGAGGAACTCAAGCCAGCCCACGCGACCTGAGAGGGGGGGGGCGAAGCGGTCCAGCGGGAGGGCAGTCCATCATCCACCTCATCATCATCATCCTCCGTCAGCCTCCACCTC
This sequence comes from Prorocentrum cordatum, assembly GCA_963575745.1. Classification (NCBI taxonomy): domain Eukaryota; class Dinophyceae; order Prorocentrales; family Prorocentraceae; genus Prorocentrum; species Prorocentrum cordatum. Next base: position 337,678 of record CAUYUJ010021660.1, on the reverse strand, counting down.
CTCCATCCTCACCTCCTCCGTCCTCGCCCTCTCAGTCTCATCCTACGGCATCCTCCATCCCGCTCATCCCGCCTCCCGCTCCATCCCCCTCCCCCCCCCGTCCGCGCGTCGTCGCCGCCGTCGGCGCCGCCGTCGCCGTCGACCGCGCCTTCCATCGCCGCCGACAGGTGCTGCTGGATCGCCGTGATGGGCGAGGTTGCGGGCGAGGCCAAGTCCAGCAGCGGCGGGTAGTGACCTCAGCTGACCGCGGCGGGGCATGGGGCGAGGGTGCTAGATAGGGCTTAAGAGGAGAGCGGCGGGGGCTGGTCTGGTGGGGGCGGCGGTGGCGAGGGGGGGGGGCGCCGGGATGTCACCCGCCACATGCAGATCCTCAGCGCACTCATCATAGGCAACTTCATATTCCCCGTCCGCCCCCCACCGCCCAACACACGCCGTAGTCGGCATCCCCCTCATCATCCTCCTCAACATCGCAGCCTCACACATCCAACTGCGAATCACATAAGGCCCGCACCAGCGTCGGTGTCTGGAAACCGACCGTGTGCTGCCTGAAGGAAGAAGAGCTGCACCGCCCGGCTGGCATCGCGGGCGAAGGCGAGCAAGAGGACGTCGAACTTGACGCTGGCGGCATGGACAGAGAACATCGCCCTCTCCTTCCGCCGCCCCTGGACAGCACTCCACGTAGCGTAGCTGTTGGTCTCCGCCTCGCGGACGCCTGGCGCAGCCACCGCGGTGTCGAAATCGGCACCGTCGAAGTGCAACTCCGCCAGGCTCGCGTCGAATACCATCTCCAGCAGCCTACGGCGGGAAGGGGGCCATCCTCCTCCTCCTCCACCTCCGCCTTCCCAAGGACGGGGGGGGGGGGCGGAGAAGGGGGAGAGGGTGATGAGAGCGATCATCCCGATCATCATAGTCAGCATCTGAACCGCCCCATACGGCGGACGGGGGGCGGTGGGGGATCGGGGGGGGGCGGAGAGAGGCGGGGGGAGGTGCCATTTGACGCGTGGCAACCCGTGGGGAAGCTGCGCTGCAGCGAAGAAGGTCGTGCACCGAGCATGCTTCGTCCACTTGTTGGACTCGGGCGGCGAGGGCTTGCGCCCGAATATCACCCTCCTCACCGCCGCGACAATGCGGCGCGCGGTGGTGGTGCGACCGCCGCGGCAGCAGTCCTGGCCAGTGCAGTAGTGCACGAGTTTACCTCGTCGCCGTTCCCACCACGGGCCGTTCAGGACAGCTGCGAGGTCGCCGATCGGGGAGAGGCGCGAGTCGACATCCGCAGCATCGATATCCTCGCACTGCTGATCGACCCAGGTAGAGGGAGGGGGGGGTGGGGAGGAGCGGGGCGTGGGCAGGTTGGAGGGGGAGGGGGGGGCGGAGGAGGAGGTGGATAAGGAGGAGGAGGAGGGGGGGGAGGAGCGGGCGGGAAAGGAGGGGGTGGGGAGGCGGAGGAGGAGGCGGAGGGGACGCCAGTCATCTCACCACGGAATGGTCCTGGGGTGGTCAGAGAGCGGGGGGGAGGTCCAAGAGCGCCGGCCCGAGCATGGCAGACCGCCTTACATGACCATCGGCGGCTAGCCGATGTCGACCCAGAGGAGGACTGGGTGAAGACGAGTAGGGGGGAGCACGGAAAAGAAGGGGAAAAAGGGGAAGGAGCGAGAGGAGGAGGAGGGTGAAGAGGGGGGGGGAGGGGCGGATGAGCGCACGTAGCGTAAGGTCGAGGAGGATGAGGATGAGGGTGAGAACGAGGACGAGGATGAGAATGAGGATGAGGATGGGGAGGATGAGGATGAGGATGAGGAGGATGAGGATGAGGTCGAGGTCAAGGACGAGGACGACGACGACGACGGCGACGGCGACGACGACGAACCGCCGCCGCCGCCGACGACGACGACGACGAAGGTGAGGGGCGAAACGGGCGAAGAGGGCGAGGGGGATCATGTGGACCGACAACTGGCGCCGCAACCACGCCGTGAACATCGAAACGTAAGCCGTGCACTCGGGGGGGGGCTCGCCGCGCCTGACCTTCAGGTTGGCGCGGACGACCGTGTCCAACGCCATGTTCAGCCGGAGCCAGTGACCGTCCCGGTTGAGAAAGTTACAGGTGGCGTAGAGGTTGTTCAAGAGGTCAGGCCGAAGGATGCCGATGCACAGGGAGGTGGCCGTGTGCTCAGCGTGGTTGCCGCACCTGTTCTTCACCAGGAGCGTCTTGCGGGGGCTGCGGCCTGCGTGGAAGTAGAAGAGCTTGTCGTTGCCGGCGGCGCCGTCGACCTGGCGGCGGCGAGGGCGGGGGGAGGTCACCGCCGCCGCTGACGACGACGATCGACGGGCCTCCTGGATCTCGTACGAGAACATCGCCCGGGCCTGGATGCGGGCGATGGTAGCCAACAGCTTGGCGACAGTGGGGTGCGAGTACAGCCCAGTGCACAGGAAGTGCGACGCCGAAGATGGCAGCGCGACGGGGGCAACAACGAGGTCCATGCACACGGGCGGGCGGCCAGCCCAGCCTCGGCGGGGATCAGACCGGTTATTGCGCCGCCCCCAGAAACTACAACCAGGAGGGGCCTCCTCCTCGTCCTCCTCCTCCTCCGCATCATCCTCCTCGCCCGCCTCCGCATCCTCCTCGCCCCCCTCCTCCTCCCCCCCCTCCCCCTCCTCCTCGTCTGCCCCCGCCTCCTCCTCCTCCTCCTCCTCCGCATCCTCCTCCCCCTCCTCATCCTCCTCCTCATCCTCCTCATCCTCCTCATCATCATCTTCAAGGCGGCGCAGGCGGAAGCCGTAGATAAGTAGGACAGGGAGAGAGAGAGAGAGAGAGAGAGAGAGAGAGAGAGAGAGAGAGAGAGAGAGAGAGAGAGAGAGAGAGAGAGAGAGGAGAGAGAGAGAGAGAGAGAGAGAGAAGAGAGAGAGAGAGAGAGAGAGAGAGAGAGAGAGAGAGAGAGAGAGAGAGAGAGAGAGAGAGAGAGAGAGAGAGAGAGGAGAGAGAGAGAGAGAGAGAGAGAGAGAGAGAGAGAGAGAGAGAGAGAGAGAGAGAGAGAGAGAGAGAGAGAGAGAGAGAGAGAGAGAGAGAGAGAGAGAGAGAAGAGAGAGAGAGAGAGAGAGAGAGAGAGAGAGAGAGAGAGATGAGAGAGAGAGAGAGAGAGAGAGAGAAGAGATGAGAGAGAGAGAGAGAGAGAGAGAGAGAGAGAGAGAGAGAGAGAGAGAGAGAGAGAGAGAGAGAGAGAGAGAGAGAGAGAGAGAGAGAGAGAGAGAGAGAGAGAGAGAGAGAGAGAGAGAGAGAGAGAGAGAGAGAGAGAGAGAGAGAGAGAGAGAGAGAGAGAGAGAGAGAGAGAGAGAGAGAGATGAGAGAGAGAGAGAGAGAGAGAGAGAGAGAGAGAGAGAGAGAGAGAGAGAGAGAGAGAAAAAAAAAAGGGGGGCAGACGCGCCGGGGGGCGTTCGGCCAACTGGCGGGCCGCCCTGCCCCGGACGAGGGGAGCCCCACGGGGCCCAGACGCAGCGTTGGCGGGCAGCCAGCCACGGGGAAGGGGATGGGCGAGGGAAGAACGGGAGGGGGTGGATAATCAACGCCGGAGGGGCCGCGGCACGCGCGACGCGCGCGCGTTCGATCCCTCGGGGCCTACGATCAACCGCATGGTGGACGCCATGACCTCCAGCGTGTCGGTCACGCCAGCGACTTGTGCCCGCTCGCGGGTCTCGTCCCACTTGCGGGTGAGGACCACGGCGCACGGCGGCTCCTCTACGGGAGGGTCGCGGGGCGCGGGGGGGGGGGGGCGACGGGAGATGGGGATGCTGGGCTGGGGTAGCGGTGACGGTGGCGTCGCCGTCGTCGCCGTCGTCATCGCCGGCGTCGTCGTCGTCGTCGTCGACGTCGTCGTCGGCGCCGCAGGCGTCGTCGGCGTCATCGTTGTCGCGACTGGGAGAGGTGCGGAGAGCTGACCGACGGTGTCCGAACCGCTCTGAGGCAGGAGGCGGAAGCAGGAAGGAGGAGGGAGGAGCGGGGGGGGTGGGAGGGAGGAGTAGGGGGAGTAGAGAAGGGATGGGGAAGTTGAATGAGGAGGGATGGGGATGGAGGAGAGGAGCGAGGAGGGAGGAGGGATGAGTGGGAGGGAGAGGGTGGCAAGGGAGGCGGACAGCGGCGGCGGGTCCTGCTCGCAGGTCTGGGCGAGCTTCTCGAGGGCAATATGCTGATCCATGAACGTGTTCATGGCGACCCAGGCGCGATTCCTGCGTGGGCGGGCGCACACGTCCTCCTCGGCGTCGTCCTACTCCCCATCCTCCCCCTCTGCCGCCTCCTCCTCCTCCTCCTCCTCCTCATCCTCCTCCTCCCCCTCCTCATCCTCCTCCAACTCCTCACCCATCCTCCGCCTCGTCGCCATCCTCCCCCATCCTCGTCCTCCGCCTCCCCCTCCTCCTCCTCCTCCGCCTCCTCCTCATCATCATCCTCCTCCTCCTCCTCATCCTCCTCCGCCTCCTCCTCGCCCTCCTCTTCGTCCGCCTCCATCCCTAGTCTCTCCTCATCCTGATCCTGCGCGTGCGCATGCGGGCCCCCCTCCCCCATGGCCCATGGCCCATGGCTTCATGGACCCACGCTGGTCCTGGTCACGCTGCTCCGGGCCACCTCAAAGCGGCGGGCCAGCGCGCTGGCGTTCCTGTCCTGAGAAGGAGAGAAACGATGATGGGGAGCAGAGGAGGAAGGCGAGAATGAGGAGGGATGGAGGGAGGGGAGGGGCAGAGCCAGCGTCCTTGCCGAAGGCCATGGTCATCCGGCAGCGAGCACCAAGCCCATTGCCGTTGCCCTTGCCGCAGCCCTGGGAGTTCTTCTTGACGGCAATTCGCAGGGCAACATCACCTCCCAGTCGAGCGAACCGTCGCCGGGTGGAGGCCTTCATGTGCTTGGCCGACCTCTGGATCACCTGAACCTGCGAAGGGGAGCGAGAGAGAGAGAGAGAGAGAAGGAGAAGGAGAAGGAGAAGGAGAAGGAGAAGGAGAAGGAGAAGGAGAAGGAGAGATGGGGGAGGGTGGGGGGTTATGAGGAAGTGCACCTCGGTGTTCGCCGCCAGCGCCCCGCGGGCGTTGATCTGGCGGGCGTGGGCCACCGCGACCCGGGCCGCGTTGCGGCGGTAGCTCTGCACCTGCTGCTTGAGCTTGCTGATCACCCCCCAGAGCCTCTTGCGCAGCGCCACCGCGGCGCGCGCCGCGTCCGCCCCGGAGGCGGCAGCCGCCGCCCTCGCCACCGCCGGCGCCGCCGCGGCGGCGGGACTGACCGCGGGGGCCGCCCCGGCGGCAGGGCTGGCCGCGGGGGGCGGCGCGGCGGCTGTGCCCGCGGCGGGGGGCGCCATGCCCGCGCCCTGCCCACCCACCCGCCCTCCCGTCCCACCTCCACCCACCCCAACATCACCGACCGCACCTCTCCCCCGCCCCGTGGGCGTTCGGCATTGGAAGGGGGATGCGATAGGTTCGCGCGGCGTCGGCGCGCGCGAAGGTTTCGTCACCGCTTCGATCGTTCAACCTTGAATCGATCGAGGCCCCAATCGTTCAAGGTTGAATTCAGTCGGGCCCAGAGGCGTCACCGTGTCCATCGGTGCCTCCGCGTCGCAGAATTCAACCTTGAGCGCCTTCGCCGGCGACGCTGGCGCGCCAACGCCGCATGAACCTACCGTAATTGGGGGAGGGAGCGGGGTTAACATCAATGTCTTGATCGCGCGCCTGTCGTGTACAGTCGCGGCCCCAAAGGGCCAATGTAGGTGCGGTTTAGGGCCCCCGTCGCGCAGCCCTCGATGCCCCCTCCACGGCATCGCCCCTGCCCCCCCCTCCCCCACACCAATACCGAACGCCCAGACCCCGCCCCGGGGAACCGCGAGCAGCGCCGCGAAATCCATCTTCCGAAAACGCTGAGCAGCAAAAGCTGCGGGAAGGACGAAAATCTGCGCGGTGACCGAGGACCCAGGGACTACGCGGAGCGGGGAGCGGAGCGAGATCGTGAGGCCACGACCGCGGCGTGCAACGGTGGGGGTGGCTAGGGAACCTAGGGTGGGAGTGGGGGGGAGGAGGAGGAGGAGGGGGGGGGGGATGGGGAGATGGGTAGGAGAGAGATGGGGGGGCGAGGAATGGGGCGGAGGAGAGAGAGGAGGAGGGCGACGGTGACTACTACGCCGACGACGACGACGATGACGACGACGAGGGGGGGAGCTCGGAACTCGACTTGGCGCAACCGCGCGCAATGCCCGTCAAGCCGTTCGGAGACCGGCCCTCCGGCGCGACGGTCAAGACACCCGACGTCGCGAGTTGCATCTCGGGGTCCGCGCGGCGGCGATGGGGGTGGAGGGGGGGGGGGGGGTGCGATGGCGTCGTATTCGTTGTCGGCGTCGTCGACGTCGGCGTCGTCGTCATCGGTGTCGTCTGTGTCGTCGGCGGTGCCGACGTCGCCGTCGTCATCGCCGACACTGGCGCCATCGGCGTCGTCGTCGTCGTGGACGGCGTCGCGAACGTCGACGGGGTCACCCAGGGCACGCCGACCACCCCCTCCCCCACCCCCCCACCCCCACCCCGCCCCGCGGTTGATGAACTCACGACGTCGGAGCAGGGCGGCGGCGGTTGAATTAGGCAGTCCCCAAATCAGGATTCAGGATCCGGCCCCCAAGAAGCCGCGCCACGTAGGCCGATCGGGGCGGGCGAAACGGCTCAGTGGTTCACGCCGACGGTCGAGCGTGGAGAATCGAACCCCGGGGACTGTAATCGGACTGTAATCACGCTCGGGGTGATCTGGAGAGGGTGAGGGCGGGGGGGGGGGCGCCGACATGTGACATGAGCGCCCCTACGGGTTCGCCCGCCCCTAGGCGCGGCGCACGCCAATCGTACCAGCTCCTTGAACTTGTAGGACGGCGGCGGCGACGGCGGCGACGACGCCGCGCGTTTGCGCGCCGGCAAGCGGCGGGCCCACGGCGGAGCGCCAGCGCGAGCATGGCCCACCCCCACGTCGACGTCGCACTCCGGTGGCCCAGCCAATGCCGATGAGGAGGACGTGGAGGATGAGGACGGGGAGCGGGGTGGGAGGAGGAGGAGGCGGAGGAGCAGGAGGAGGAGGAGGAGGAGGTCGAAGTGGAGGAGGGGGAGGAGGGGGAGGAGGATGAGGATGCTAGGAGGCGGAGGAGGATGGGAAGGGTGGGGGAGGGTGTGGGTGGGTGGGCGGGAAGAGGTGGAGGTGGAGGAGGAGGAGGAGGAGGAGGAGAAGGATGGCGATAAGGATGAGGATGAGGGGGTACGACGGCCAGCGGCGCAGCGGGGCTGGCCACGTTCGAGGGCGGGTCGCACGCAGGAGTCGGCATGGCCGCCGGCGCGGGCGACGACCGCGGTGACGACGACGCCTAGGATGAGGAGGAGGAGTAATCATCCTCCTCATCCGGGCCCCTGTCCCCCCTCCCAGGGCCCAGGTCGTATTCCTCCTCCCTCACTCCTCCATCCCTCTTGCCTCCCGCACCCTTCCCTCCTCCCTCCCTCATCTCTCGGGCAGACGCGGCGCTCGCCAGGTGGAGGCCTTCCTCGCCTCGTCCGCCTCCTCCTCCTCCTCCGCCTCCTCCTCATCCTCCTCCTCCTCCTACCCCTCCTCCTCCCCCCTCCTACTCGATCGGTCGAGCCCCCTCGTCGGCGGCGAACATCAGAGGGGGGTGGAGGGAGGGAAGGAAGGAGGTTTCCGTTGCCTCTGCAGCGCTGCATCGTTGCCTCTGCAGCGCTGCATCGTGGGACGCTTGCCGATTGCCGTTGTCGAGTTTGGGAAATGGCGGTGCGCGCGAGAGGAGAAGGGCTGATATGAGGATGAGCAAAAGGCGGATGATGGGGAGGAGGAGGAGGAGGGGGAGGAGGAGGAGGAGGAGGGGGAGGATGACGATGATGATGATGATGATGATGATGATGATGATGATGATGATGACGATGATGATGAGGAGGAGGAGGAGGAGGGTGACATAGGGAGGGGATGGATGACGACAACAGTGGCGATGACGACGACGGGCCGTGGGTCCCCGACGGCCGCGATGGGTTCGAGCCAGAACGCCATCAGCGGCAGGGCGAGAGATGGGAGGGCGAGGAGTGGGGGGGGAGAGAGGAGGAGGGCGGCTACGACGACGACGACGCTACGACGACGACGACGACGACGACGACGACTGGGACGAAGACGACGACGACGACGAGTGGCGTCCACGACGCTGCGCGCAGAACGCGATGGGAGTGGGCGTATGCCTCACGCCGCATCCTCATCCACATGCGCCGTCTCCGCAGCATCAACACATGATTATACCTTGATCCTCATTTGCCTCCTCGTCTGCATCCGCATCCTCATCCTCCTCATGCATCCGCGCCATCATTAACAACATACTCATCACCCGTCGGGCCCGTGAGGCCCTGTCTAGTCCGTTGTGGAGCCATCGCGCGGCCGGATTGAGGCCGGACGGAGTTTGCAGAAACTTCCAAAATCCGTCGGGCCCTTGAGGCCCTGTCTGGCCCCTCATCATCATCATCATCGTCACCATCATCATCCTCATCATCCTCGTCGTCATCATCATCATCATCATCATCATCATCATCATCATCATCATCATCACCCGCAGTACCATCACGGAGGCTGGCCAAGCGGTGTCCTGACGCTGTCCTGGCGCTGTCCTGGCGCTGTCCTGGCGGCTGTCCTGGCGCTGTCCTGGCGATGTCCTGTCGCTGTCCTGGCGCCGTCCTGGCGATGGCCTGGAACTGTCCTGGCGATGTCCTGGCGCTGTCCTGGCGCTGTCCTGGCGCTGTCCTGGCGCTGTCCTGGCGCTGTCCTGGCGCTGTCCTGGCGCTGTCCTGGCGCTGTCCTCGCGCTGTCCTGGCGCTGTCCTGGCGCTGTCCTGGCGCTGTCCTGGCGCTGTCCTGGCGCTGTCCTGGCGCTGTCCTGGCGCTGTCCTGGCGCTGTCCTGGCGCTGTCCTGGCGCTGTCCTGGCGCGATGTCCTGGCGCTGTCCTGGCTCTGTCCTGGCGCTGTCCTGGCGCTGTCCTGGCGCTGTCTGGCGCTGGTCCTGTCCTGCGCTGTCTTGCTGGCGCTGTCCTGGCGCTGTCCTGGCGCTGTCCTGGCGCCTGGCGGATGTCCTGGCGCTGTCCTCTGGCTGGCGCTGTCCTGGCGCTGGCCTGGCGCTGTCCTGGCGCTGTCCTGGCGCTGTCCTGCGCTGTCCTGGCGCTGTCCTGGCGCTGTCCTGACGCTGTCCTGGCGCTGTCCTGGCGCTGTCCTGGCGCTGTCCTGGCGCTGTCCTGGCGCTGTCCTGGCGCTGTCCGGGCGGGTGTCCTGGCGCTGTCCTGGCGCTGTCCTGGCGTTGTCCTGGCGCTGTCCTGGCGCTGTCCTGGCGCTGTCCTGGTGGATGTCCTGGCGCTGTCCTGGCGCGGTTTTGGCCCGCCGGGCACGTTGGCCAATAACTAGCTTTAGAATCGGCCCAAGGTATGGCCCTGCTTGGCGAAACCATGCGCCATCCAAGGGAACCCGCAATAACTCCTGTGCCAGAAAACAGCGGGAAAACAAGGAGAACACGCCATCCGTGAACAACAACTGGTACACCGACGCGATGCACGAATTGGTCAGCTAGTATCCCTGACCACGCCCTGCCCTGATCACTCGGAGCTCCGAGTAAGCTGCTATTGCCCCAGGCGCGGCGCGTGTGGCCGGGCCAGGTGGCGGCCTGCTCCAACCTTGATTCGGGACGGCACCCTGCCTGCGCTGCGAGCCGAAAGCGCGGACAGAGAGAGAGAAAGAGAGAGAAAGAGAGAGAGGAATAGAGAAAGAGAGATGTTCTCTCTGGAGGCACTTCTGCTCAGGCCAAATCTCCAAGGGGTGGATATGGATACGTCTTAGCCCCAGGGATCGAACAAAAAACTCCGACGCTTTGATTGTCTCAATACGAGAGTCCCCGGAAGCTCTGACCCTTTCTCCAGAGCCAGCTTTTTATCCCGAGTCGGTGTTTGACGGTCCCAGGACTGGGCAAGGGCCCCTGGAGGCCAAAAACGCTTGGAAACCTTCCGTCGCGCGCCTGTGCCCATTTCGATCCTCAGGAACCCCCTCGTGCGCGGCACCGATTCCGGGGCCTTTGCCTGCTGCTAAGATAAAAATGGCTGCGGCTCGTTAGGGGCTTGATGACTGCTTCTGTCCCTCGACTAGCGGTGGTGGATCTTCTACGATCGATCTCCAGAGTTATATATGGATATCTCTAGATCATCATCGCCTCATCGGATGCTACATCAAACTACGTCGATGTACCCCGGTGTATCTATAAAGGAAGGCACAACGCATAAATGTAAGCATTCTAAATGTCGCGCGGAATTCGAGGGTCTGGCGCTGACTAACAACTATCATAATGGGTATCAAGAAATGTATGTCTGTGCCGCTTTCCAGACATTCATCGATATGATAGTTTTATCGGAGGCCCCAGGTGGTCCGGACCCCTTCCAAATCAGTAGTGTCCAGCGTCCGTTGTCCATGACCGGGGGGCCCGAAAGCGGCCCTCAAGGGCCGAGATGAAGGAAAACACACCGTCAAAGATCTTGGCTTCTGCTGTTCAAATCTGGCTCACCCCCAAGTCGGCCGGACAGGGGGTCGTCAAGCCCTCAGGGGAAGCGCCTAGAGCCCGCGGCCGTCCGCGGCAGACTGCTTGGCAGCGATCGCCACGACGCCCGCGGGGGCGCTCCGCCCGCGCGCCTCACACCGCACGGCCTCATGGCCGCGCGCGGCCATTATCAACAGACGAGGTGCCCTCCCTCCCCCCTTCCCTTTAGGATTCGGCATTGACGAAGCCAAGTCGCCTTGCTTCGCGCATCGCGCCCCGTCGCGCCCCCGCGCCGTCCCCTTGGAGAGGAGGGCCGCCGCTCTGGCGTCGATCGCGACGCGCGAAGCGTGATCATCTTCGCGCCCCCAAGGGTGACCTGTGGAGACGGCTCCTGGGAGGAAGGGGTCCTGGACTTCTTGTTATGCAGTTGGCAGCCCCCCTGGGCCCTCCACGGGCACCAGGACCGTCAAAAACGACTCAGGGCGAAGGATCGCTCCTGGGGAACGCCCCCGGGGTCGAGGATCCGTTTCTCAAAGGACAGCTTGCCTCCCCCCATCCAGGAGGGCGGCGAGGCTTCTGCATATCCACCGCCCCTGGCCAAGCCCATGCTGGGCCCAACATCGGAATGGGTGCCTCCCTGGCCGAGGATGGGCCCGGAATTGAGGCCCCCGCAGAGAAGACTGGAGCAGGTGGGGTCGCGAAGGATCGCGCCGCACCGCCGACCCGTCGCCGATCTGCGCCGGCAACGTTGGGACGGTGAAGCTCGGACTTCAGATCGCTCCGCGTCGCCGATGCATCGGCGATGCGACGCGATCCTCGGATCCCCTCTACTCTGGCCCAATTTGGGAGGCCTGGATAGGAAACAACAACACACTGCATGAGCAGAACCTGTTTGAGGCCCGCGCCGACCAAACTAATCCGAGTGGACCTCTCCACTTGTATGCTTGCCTCCTCTTTTGTTCCTCGTTTAGTTCTGCAGGTCCCCCAGCTGACGCTTTGATTCCCGCCGCGCTCAAACGTGGAACTGAGCCTCCTGGCATGCGGCGGTAGGCGACACAAACGAGGGAAAGAGCGCTTCTCCTCCTCCTCTTCCTCCTGCTCTTCCACCTCTTCCTCCTGCTGCTGCTGCTGTTGCTGCTGCTGCTGCTCCTCCTCGTCCTTCTCTCTCTGAAGCTTCCGAAACCCCCTGCGCCAGAAGCGCCCAACCGATAATTATATATACATTGTACATACATACAAATGTATACGTATGTATATGTATATGACATAAAAACTAGAAGTTAACTCCGACGACCTCGTGCTCATCCTTGTGATTCTTATCCCCATGCGCTACCATGGCAGGCATGCAATCCCAGAAGCCACGGACGCGGAAATCTGGACGTCGGCGTCGGCGTCGTCGTTGGCGTCGTCGTGGTCGCGGGGAGGGGACGAGGGAGGACAGGGGAGGGGAGGAAGTCCGCCGATCCGGCGTGTGAGTTTCAAGGAGTCTCAGCTACAGCCTCGAGGCTGAGCTTCAGCCTCTGGGGGGGTCGCCGGGGTGGCTCTGCCGGGGAAGGGGGGGTGGGGGGGGGGGGGGGGTGCGAGTTTCCGGCGAACCCCGGGGCCGCTCCGGGGGAGTGGAAGATAGGGGGGGGGGGGGCGCCATGCACCGCTTTTTCCGGCGCTTTGGAGGAGGGGGGGGGCCCAAGAGACCCCCAAGGGGTTCCAAGAGGGCCCCGAGTCGCCGAAAAATCGCTCCAAGACGCCCGAGATGGCCTCCAGACGGCCCAAGGTGTCTCCAAGACGCCCCAAGAAGCTTCCAAGAGGCCTCCCAAGAGGGCCCCAAGAGGCCAGAATCGTTGATTTTCATTGGTTTTCTCAGGGTTTTTTGCGTTCTTGCCTTTTCGGGCGTCCGACGCTCGAAGACGGCCCAAGAGGCCCCCAAGTCCGTCCCAAGACGGCCCACGATGCTTCCAACACGGCCCAAGAGAGCCCCAAGACGGCCCAAGAGGGCCCCAAGACGGCCCAAGAGGGCCTCTGGACAGCCCAAGAAGGCCCCCAGAGAGCCCCAAGAGGGGCCCAAGAGGGGGACCACGAACCGAAAGAACCGAGCTTTCCGCCCCAAGAGGCCCCCAGGAGGCCCCAAGAGACCCCCAAGGGGCACCAAGAAGCCCACAAGAGGCCCAAAAGAGGTTCCAAGAGGCCCCAAAACAGCTCCCCAGAGGCCTCCAGACTGCCTCCGGCAGGCCCCCGGTTTCTTCCGCGGCACCGCCCTGGGCGCCACCGGCAGGATGTCCTCCGTCTCATCGTTTTCCTTCAAGTTATCGCCTCTTCCTCATTCTCCTCCTCCTCCTCTGCGACCTCACTCCTATCCCTCAACGATCGCGTCACCGAGTGCCTCTTCTTTGAAACATCCTCGCTCTTCAAAAGCACATCCATACACACATGCATACATACCTACATTTAAACACATTTGCATACATAGAAAAACAATCTTCCAGACATACATACTTACATTCACACACATACACACATATTATCATACACACATACAAACATACATACAAACTAAATACATACATACGCTCACAAGCATACATACATACATACGTACCTACACACAGGCACACATGATCAATGCATGCATACATGCATGCACGCGTACATACACACACATATATCGTGAAACTCACCGCGTGCTCGAAACTTGAGAGAGACCGCGGGAAGTCGAGAGAAGCCGCGGAACGAGGCCTCTACTACTACTACCACTACTACCACAACCACTACTACTACTACTACTACCACTACTACTACTACTACTACTACTACTACTGCTACTACTACTACTACTACTACTACTACTAATACTACTACTAGTACTACAGGAGCGTTTCCCAACTAGTATGTGTGTGTGGGTGATGCTGTGTGCGCATGTCTGCGGCGCAGGTTAAGTGGTGTGAATGTGTGTGTGCGTTTGAGTGTGCGCCCATAATTTCTGCGTCTGGAGAATAACCCCGAGCGACCCGGATCGGCGGCACTGGCCGAAGGCCACTACAATAGGGCAGAAGGGAAGCAAAGAGGCGGGACAGGCAAAGAGGGAGGAAACGGGACATGCAGCGAATGCTGGATCAGCGGATGAGTGAGGATTTCTCTTGCCTCCTCATTTGTGTTCCTCCTCCTCCTCCTCCTCCTCCTCCTCGTTATCCGCATCCACATCCTCTGCCTGCGCACCCCTCCTCCACCTCCAAACTACTCGTCTTCGTCGTCCTCCTCGCTACCATCCAAATGGCTGGCGGCGAATTTCCGGGAATTCGGCAACATGTAGTTTAGGCCGCGTTGGGGCCGAAAAAGGACAAGGATGACGGGGAACATCGCGATACGCCACAAGAATATAGTAGCCCTCCGTGGAGGAAAAGCGGCAGGAATGTTACAAGGCTGCACCACGGACACTACCACTCTTCTTACAGTGGCTGCCGCGAGAGGAAGGCGAGGAGAGGAGAGGCAACTGCGACAGCCGAAGAGACTCTCGCGTGCGCAGACTCGCCAGGGCGCACGGCACACGCACGGGTGCATATTAGTTTTCTATGGGTAAGGTAGGCGGGCTGTATCAGCACAGCCGTATATATATATATATATATATATATATATATATTGATATTGATATTGTTGACCCCCCCTCAAAGATCATACATGCTCCTTCTCATCTTGGTCAGATTCGCTTTCGTCTCCGTCTTCTCTCTCTCTCTCTCTTTTGTTCCGTCCCTCTCACTGTGTGCTTCTCTGCCTCTCTCAAGATGAAAAGCTGTGTTTTCCAACTTCTCCAGCTGTACCAGCTTTTCCCAGCGACTACCCCAATGAAGAACGCTGTGATTTCCAGCTTTTCCAGCTTCTCCAAGAGATTATCCCGCTGGAAAAAAACGCTGTGGTTTCCAGCTTGCCCAGCTTCTCCAGCTTTTCCCAGAGACTACCACAATGAAAAACGTTGTGTTTTCCACCTGTTCCAGCTTTTCCCCCAAAAGACTACCCCAGTGAAAAACGCTGTTTTCCAGATTTTCCAGCTGTCCCCGAAGACTCTCCCGATGAAAAACGCAGTGTGTTCCACCTTCTCCAGCTTTCCCCAACGACTGCACCAGCGAAAAACGCTGTGATGTCCAGCTGTTCCGGCGTTCCCAGCTCTTCCCAAAGACTATCCCAATGAAAACTGTGTGGTTTAGCGTTTCCTATTACCTAACTTTTCCCAGCGCTCCAGGGTGGTCCAGGGTAGTCTCTGGGAAAAACTGGAAGAGTTGGAAAAGCGGAAGCACACAATGCTTTCCACTTGGGTAATGTTTGGGAACAGCTGGGAAAGCTGAAAACACACAGTTGTTCACTGGGGTAGTCTTTGGGTAAAGCTGAAAAAGCTGGAAAACTCAGCGATTGTCAATGAGGTAGTCTCTGGGAAAAGCCAGAGAAGCTGGAAAAGCTAGAACACACAGCGTGCTTCAGCGGGCTAGTCTCTGGGAAAAGCTGGAGAAGCTGAAGAGCACATCGTTTTTCATTGGGCAGTCTCTGGGAAAACTGGTAGAGCTGGGGAAGCTGGAAAACACAGCGTTCCATTCTGACAGAGGCAAAAGGCAGAGAGAGGGAGAGAAAGAGAGAGAGAGAGGGAAACACAAAGTCAGATGGACGGAGAGAGAGAGAGAGAGAGAGAAACAAAAAAGAGAGAGAGAGAGAGAGAAGACGGAGACGAAGACGAATCGGAGTTTGGAGAGGGCAGCTCTTGAGGTCCATCCGAAAGTGTCTCACTATGCATTTCGCGCTGGAGCAATGAGGTGAGGGAGGAGGGCAGAGGCAAACTTTGGAGTCGCGAGTTCTTCCTCCTCCTCCCCCTCCGCTTCCTCCCTCCTCCTCCTTCTCATCCCCCTCCTTAGTAATCTTCCGAGGGAATGGCGGATTCCCAGCTCAAAAAGGCGGTGGCGGCGCTGAGGCGTGAGGACGCTGCGCGGATCGCACGCACCAGGGAGCGGGGTCCGAGTCTGGCTCTGACTAGAGCTGTGGGACGGCACAAGGACCAAGGGGGAACCAAAAAGGAGCCAACAGAGAATTAAGAGGGCGACAAGAGGGAGCCATGGGGGAGCCAAGAGGGAGCCCACCATTCCTCGGTCAGGTGACGCTGCCACGAAGAAACTACGCGGTCTCGCCGAGGCCGTCAAAGGGGAGGGGAAAGGAGGGTCGTCAGGGTAACACCTCCTCCTCCGACATCATCACAAGCCATAGCACCTGCTGGGATGCTGTCACAAGGGTTGCCTCCTCGTCATTATCAGGGAATGGTATTGCTGTATGTTGCCAAAAGACGCGTCTCTGTGGGGATCGCACCATACACGCAAGGCAGTGGTGTCAAAGAGAGACGCTGTCATGCCGCCCAAGTCTCACCAGTGACACCAGCCGACCCACGGCTGGAACAGCTATCCCAGTGTGTGCGGGGTTTAATTTCGGCACGCGCCCAGCATACCTCCCCCCTCACATCCCGCCCAGCAGGATGTCAGCCATCATCCGCGAGCTCCCAAGTCACTCGCCCTTCGTCCTGCTCTCTTTCTACTTCGAAGACTCAGCAGGCCTGCGCCAGCAGAACCTCGAGCTGCCGGGGGCCATCGGATCGATGCGGCCCTATCACGGTATATCGGTTTTCGCCGCGGCGGATTTCAACATGCCGCCCTCCGCAGTCAGCAAGACTAGACTGATGGACAGGGAGACTTTGTCTTGGTCAGCTCCAAGGGGCCCACGTACTTCACCAAAAAAGTAGGTCCAAGTTGGGCTACTTCGTGGTCAGCCGAATCCGAGGGGACTCCATCAATAAGGTCGGAGTCCTTACGGCATACCCGCTGTCGCCTCACCGCCCAGTCGCCGCCCAGTTCAGCATTGGCGAGCACCCCTTGGTCCCCATGCTAGTCAAGCCCCAGAAGCAACTCCCCGCCAGGCGCCCTGTCGGCCCCGCCCGGGAGCCCCTCGAGTGGACCTGCTCAGCCTTAGCAGCGCAGCAGCTCAAGGACACCATGCAGGACCC
This sequence comes from Prorocentrum cordatum, assembly GCA_963575745.1. Classification (NCBI taxonomy): domain Eukaryota; class Dinophyceae; order Prorocentrales; family Prorocentraceae; genus Prorocentrum; species Prorocentrum cordatum. Next base: position 321,110 of record CAUYUJ010021660.1, on the reverse strand, counting down.
AGCGGTCCAACATCAGCAGCAGCTCAACGCCGTAGTCGCAGCGTTCGACATCCTGATTTGGGACCTGGAAGCCACAATGGGCCCGCAGACAGATACCCCCCTCCGAAGCCGCGGGAATCGGTGAAAGCCCCCCTAAGGTCATCTGGGTCACCGCCAGAGCCGAAGAGTCCAGGCATCGTGTCAGTTGGCACTCGCACTCGCGGCCTCTTCGGTGGCTCAACAATAGGGTGACCGATGTGCATCGCGCAGTTCAAGTTGTCCTCCCTGCTGGCCTGCGAGACGTACAGTCAGCCTTGCAGGGCGCGCCACTAGAGTGCCAGACAGCGATGGAGCTCCAGTCCCTGTTCAGTAGACTCTGCGAGCTCCTCGACGCCCTATTGCTGGACGTCTAGCACGAGGGCCTTGCGACAGTCAGCCAGCGCGCCCATTGTTTTGTTTTGGAGGGCTCCCAGGAGAAATCGCCAGCTTGCTTGCGCAGGAACGCTCTCGGGAAAGACTCCAAGCCACGTTTTCATGGAAGCACTGGGTCCACGAGCAGATGGCCCAAGGGGTCGGATGGGCCCGCCGACGGTCCAAAAATACCACCACTTGGCAGCCGCGGGAGGTCAAGAGCAAGTACGGCCAATGGACAGGGCAGCCTACAGAACTCCTCAGCCACGAATCCGAAAGCCTGGCTGGCCCCTGGGGGGGCCCAAGAAACTCCGCTCCCCAAATGGCCCGCCCAGCCCGCAGAAGCAGTCAGACTCCCACAAATCACCCCAGAGACCCTCAGGAGCGCCGTCAGGACCTTCAGCCATAGGACCTGCCAGACATGGGATGGAGTCCGCCCGGAGCACCTCGCGCTGCTCTCCGACGAGCAACTCCAGGTCTTCGCCGACGTCTTGACGCGCGTTGCGCAATTGGGGGCCATGCCTTCCAAAATCCAAGCAACCCTCACCGACCTGATCCCGAAACTGAAGGCCGTCTGGGCCAAAGTCAGACAGAGAGAAGCCACGAAATGGGACAGAGCAAACCCCTGCTCTTTCGAGGCGCACCAGGCTGACCGCAGCACCCTCGAGCCAGCGTGCCAGCAGTCACTTCGTTCCGAATATCGCAACCCAACCGAACCAGTGCACGCGGGGTGCATTTTTCTGGGGCACGTCCAGCTATTGCGAGCACATAAACGGAGCAGCTTTACAAGAGAGAGAGCCACCAGCAGTGGAGTCAATAGTGCGGTCTTAGTGTTTGTCCTGAACTTGCATCACGCATGCAGATACACCATGCATAGCAACATCGCGCACCCCCAGAGGCATCCCAGCAGGGTGCGGTTTCGCCACCTACCTGGTTCAAATGCGTTGCAAGCAGCCCCATGCAGCAGCGAGCGCAAGCGCACCCAAAGGTGCATCTCAACCTCTTCGTTGCCGATATCTTGCTCCAAGCCTTCAACGCGTGCGAAATGCGCCGTGTGACAGTGCTGCTCGGCGCGTGCTTCCAACTTCTACGGGCCATCAAGAACGACCTGCAATGCCGGGTCGCAGGAAAAAATCAGCAGTCCTTGTCCACTCGAGAATTCCAGGAGCGCCTCGAGACATCGATTTCGGCGCGTACGCGGGTCCCCAGGAACAGACCCATGTCGCCCCGAACCTCGGAGGTGACTTTCGCTCTGGACTCGCTCGTTGGAAAGGGATCGCCACATCCACCCTGTGGGCCCGCCGCGCGAAACTGCAGACCAGGGCCGCCAGGATCGCCAGCAGTAGAATGGCCCTGGGAGACACCAAGAAATTGTATAACACAGGGCTTCACCAAGCCCACTTCTACGGGTCGGAGGTCGTCGGGACGGACGACGTCGAACTTCGCAAGTCGCAGTCGCTGTCTGGAGATCGCTGGCCCAGGGGCCACCAACCACGCGAGAAGGTTGGCGCCTTGCATCCTGAGCGACCCGTGCTGGAGACCAGCAGTCAGCCCACTTGTACTATGGAGCCAACTCGACAGGCGCAGCGGCCGCAAGCATCCCCCTCCCCGAGCTGCGAGCCATGGGCCGGGACATCTTGGACCAGCCGCCAACAGGGTGGAGCAAGTGCAGAGGTCCTCTCGGCGCCGTCATTCGGCCTCCAGAGGATCCAGTGGACCTTCGTGACCCCGTTCATCTTGCAAGATTCCAAGGAAACCATTTTATTCTGACAAGTGCGCCCCCTCGCCTCCTACGATCCCCTCCAGCGTTCTTGGGAAGATGAATTTCTAGGAGCAGCCGCCAATTGAATTCGTTTCGAAGGAGCTGCCTTGGACGTCAGCGTCGCCCAGAAGCGCCTGCAGTCCGTCACCCTCGCTAAGATCAGTGAAAACACGCCCCCCCCCCCCCACCTTCCTGCGCCGAGCCATTCGGGCCCGTTCTGGCCTCCGCGCTGCAGGCTACGAGATGGAGGGAGGAGGGTGCACCTGCGGCGCAGGATCAGATGATATCCCACGCCGCCCACTGAGAAGCCCGCTCACTGAGGCCCATAAGACCAACAGCCTCACGAACGAAGAGATACAACGACTCTCCCACCCAAACAATTGTCCGCTTTCAGCTGGCCTCCATGTCGAACCTGACTTTGACGGTGGCGCCCCCGGGGGACTCAGCCTCAAGTCGGTCACGTTCTGGTCCGCGGGCCCCGCGGCCTCGACCGAGACTACGTTTGCCGGGAAGGCAGTCACGGGCGACTCGCGTTCAGAACCATGGAGCAAGGCCCGCCTCGCAGCGGGGTGGGCCGCAGTGGAGACCAACGGGGCTGGCGAGGTTGTCGCGGCCTTGACCTGTCCATCAGTCTCCTTCGCGGCGACGTTCGACCGCGATGCCATCCTAGGGGGGAGGGCGGCACCCAATCGGCGTTGGGCGAGGCCGCGGCCGCGCGCCTCCAGCTGACACGCCGGCCCGCCGCGTCAAACGACACTGGCGGCTGGCGCGCCAGGGCGAAGGCCGATGCACACGGGTGCCATGCCCCCCCATCGAGGGTGGTGGGTGGGAGAAAACGCGCAGCGACCGCGGTCGCGCCCGGCGCGCTCCGGCGAACGGACGCGCCGCGCGTCGCCCCAGGCGTGGCCCGCAGCGGCGCTCTGGCAGGCAGAGGGCAACACCCTGGCCCCTCCACCTCAGAGCGTGCGCTCGGCAGGTGGGGCGCCGAAGACACGGCCGGGCACTTGATGTCCCGCCCCGCGGCCAAGCGGCAGAAAGGAGACATGTCGACCGCGCGCAAAGGGACAAACCAGCATGCCCGCGCGGGAGCCTGGCCCACCCGACGGAGCGGCGGCCCGCGGCGGGCGGTCACGCAGCCGCCCGCCATCGCGCGGGGCACGCCCGCCTGGGGGCGTCGACTTATGACTTGCAATAACAAGTTATCACCGCCCAGTAAGTCTCCTTCGCGCGCGGCGACGCTCGACCGCGATGCCGCCCTAGAGAGGAGGGCGGCACCCAACCAGCGTCGGGCGAGGCCGCGGCCGCGCGCCTCCAGCTGATGCGCCAGCCCGCCGCGTCGAACGACGCTGGCGGCTGGCGCGCCAGGGCGAAGGCTGAAGCGCATGGGTGCCATGCCCCCCCTCGAGGGTGGTGGGTGGGAGAAAACGAGCGGCGGCCGCGGTGGCGCCCGACGCGCTCTGGCGAACGGACGCGCCGCGCGTCGCCCCAGGCGTGGCCCAAAACGGCGCTCTGGCAGGCAGGGGATAACGCCCTGGCCAGACGCCCCACCTCAGAGCGCGCGCTAGGCAGGTGGGGCGCTGCAGACATGGCTGGGCACTTGATATCCAGCCCCGCGGCGAGGCGGCAGGAAAACAAAAAAATGTCGACCGTGCGCGGATGGGCAGAGGGGGGAAGGGCACCGACGCACGGCCGCGCGGCGCGCCAGCATGCCCGCGCGGGAGCCTGGCCCACCTTACGGAGCGGCGGCCCGCGGCGGGCGGCGACGCAGCCGCCCGCCATCGCGCGGGGCGCCGACGGCGGGGCACTCCCGCCTGGGGGCGTCGACTTTTGACTTATGACTTGCAATGGCAAGTTATTGCCGCCCCATAAGTCCCCTTCGCAGCGACGTTCGACCGCGATGCCACCCCTGGGGAGGAGGACGGCACCCAATCAGCGTTGGGCGAGGCCGCGGCCGCACGCCTCCAGCAAACGCGCCAGCCCGCCGAGTCAAACGACACTGGCGGCTGGCGCGCCAGGGCGAAGGCCGAATCACATGGGCGCCATGCCCACTACCACGGACCCAAGGGCTGAGGTCGAGCGCCGCCCCAGCGCGCCTGTTGCGCACACGGGCCCACTGACCCCCCGTGCTAGACAGAGAAGCGGCCGCGGACCCGCAGCCTGCGAGAGAGCGACCGAGGGGCCAGTCGAGAGTGAGCGAGCGAGCGATGGGCCAGGCGCAACCGCATTAGCACCAACCGCGCGCGTATTAGCGTCGCTGGACGCCGGGGGGGTTCGCCTCCCCACGCTCGTCGTCACTGGACGACGCGCCGAAGTCCGCTTCGGCGACGGCTTGGCGCTCCATCTTTTCGACGTCTGGGTAACGCATCCAAGCTGGCATCTGCCTGGCACCCGCCCTCAATATGTCGGTGACTCGACGACCGAACTCCAGAATGTCTCGAGCATGGCCCCGTCGGAACGAGCGGGTGCCATGCGCGTCTGCGCCGCCTACTTCCGCGCGGCGCAGCGCTGCCCGCAACGCGCTGCGCGCGCTCGCGGCGCACCAGCCAACCCACGGGGCGTCGCCTTCAGGACGAGAGTTAAACCAAATGCCGAAGGCGTACACGGGGCACGTGACGCGTGAGCGCTTGCACCAACACTTGCGCACAATCGTTGTCCGTCTTTCGCGATCTTTATGTCCGGCGAGAGATAAGACGGCGGCATCTTCGTCAATGAATAGGTCAGCGCCCAACTGCGACGCGTAAGCGAAGCGGCACGCTGGATAACCAGCGCCTCTGACGGGAGGCAAAGGAGGAACGCGCGCGCGGTTGCGAAAAGGAAGCCCAGACCGCCCGTTTCTGGCAATGCGCCTGGGCGTTCCAGTAACTGTTCTAGCAGTTGCACGCGGGCCGCCATGCGAGAGGCCGTGCCGACCAACCCGAACGCTTCTCTATGGCCAGCATGGCTCCCGTCAGCGACGCGTGCGTGAACGCCGCGTCTGCCACTCGCGCGACGTGGCAAGCTTTCTTCGCGCGCGAAAAGTAGTTGCAGAAAGTCGCGCGACACCAAAATGTCGTTGACCAGGGCAAGTTACCGTCGTCCGACGGCGAGAGCTCGCTGCCTTTGCGTCGCAAAACGTCGCGCGCCAACTTCACCCAGCACTCGAAGCCGCTGCGTTCTTGCGGCAGCGACCACGGGCGCGACCCGAGCAGGGCGCTGTTTCGGGCTACCTGCGCCCACGCCCGCCTCGCCGCGGGCGGCTTAGCGGCTTTGGCCGCTCTCGCGATCTCGCAGCGCGGATCCCCCATCTGACGCTCGAAACCCTCCAACGCCGCACGCGTCGCTCGGCGTGCCACTGTCGCGGAATCCGCCGCCGAGCTGCGGCTGCGCCGCCAACGGGCCCTCCGCCCCGCGGGCGGCGGGCCCGGCAACGGCGCCGGCCTCGGGAATCCCCGCGTGCGCGGCCACGGCGCTGGGGCGCCGCATGACCGCCGAAAAGGAGAAACGCGGTCTGCGACGGACCGCGCGGGGTGCCCATGTCCTCGCGCTCGATGAGACAGATGGCGATGATACCGAGCTTGCAGTGCATGCCCGCGACGGGCGTGCCCGCGCCGCCGTGCCGCCGGATGGCGCGGCGCCCGCAGTGCGCCCTCTCGATGCAGAGCGGCGCTCGCGCGCGACCCGCGCGCCCGCAGTGCTCGCCGCCGAGCGGCCACGCAAGCCGCTCTCTCATTGCTGTCGCTGCGGCGTCAGAGAGGCAATCGCGACCCAGGAAATCTTCGAACTGCGCGCCCTCGAAGCGCTGCGGCGCCGTCATCCCGTTTGAACGCAGGCAAGAACAGATCGCGTCGATGCCCACGCGCGGCACATTGCGCAAAACGCTGCTCAACTGAGCATCGAACTCTTCGCGAGACAGATGAAGCGAAACTCGCTAGCTCGACGCTTACGAGATGCTCCCTCGCCGAGTCTCGCGCGCCAGCCGATGGCGCGCCCCGCGGGCGACGCGGGGGCGGGCCCGCGTCGCGACCGCCTCGCAGCATGACACGTGCTGCGAGCGCTGGCTCACCATGCCGGGATGAGCATCGATTCCCACGATGCGGGCGTGCAGAAGGCCTCGTCAAGGCGTGGATCAACTCGCGCTGCGCCGAGCTGCCGCAGCAGCCCAAATTCACCCGGGGACGGGTCGTCGGACAGATTTTCGTCGGTCGGCACCCGCTCCTCGCGGACGAGGCACCGCAGGTGCTCGATCTTGACCCAGAGGCCGCGCGCGAGCTGACCAGATCACGACGCGCCATCGGCGAAGCAGGTGTGCGAACGAACGCTGGCCCAGAGCGATGCTCAGCATCTCCAGGCCCATGATCTGGATATCCCCTCTGGGCTGGAACGCCTTTAAGATCCTGGCGAGCGCTTGTCCGCGCGGCGCGAGCAACTGTCGCTGTCCCGCTGAACCGTTCCTGGCGGCTGGTGGCAAGCACGTCCAAGAGAATTTGTCGTCAATGAAAAGAACGGCGGCGGCCGTGGGCGGGCGACAGGCCGCGTCGCAGAAGGTGTGCCACGGGGCCAGCCGCTTCACCGCGCCATTTTCGCGACTGCGCCAGCTCGCCGCCGAGCGCGATCAGCCTCAACCGCAGCACGAGTCGCAGCTCCTGCCGCGCGTCGGGGGAACTGCGACGCGCCTGGGCGAAGATCGGCCTGCCGCGGCGGGAACGTGGCGAGTTGGTGCGTCAGCGGCGCGCGATGTTGAACGCGCGCCTGAGCATGGCTCGCCCCGCGCGATTGAACAGATCTCCTGAGGCCCATGCCAGCGCGCCCGCCAGCTTGCTGGCATCACCTGGCCGCGCGCGCCACGACAACGCGTGATGGGGGGAAGACCGAGGCCCGCGCCTGCGCGCAGAGTGCCCGAGTCGAGTGCCGCATGGATGCGGGCTGTCCACTTGGCGATCTTTTCAGGCGGCGGCACGCGCGTCATCCCCCCCAAAGGCCAACGCGAAGTTCCAGGATACCGAGCGGGACAACGCAGAACATTTATTCGTCAGCCAACGCGGACTGGCCCAATAAACATCTCACGACGCGCGTGATGCAATCCAACAAATGCTCGGCCTACCGCGCGGCAAATAAATGCAGCCGATCATCCGGCCCGCGGGCCGCCTCGCGCCTCGGCTCATCTTTCGGCGCCGAACATCATTATCGCCCACGCAACGAAGTAACGCCGCGTGGAGCACACCGCGGAGCATCGCGCAGATGAGGGTACCAATGCGTTCCCAAGTATGCGCGCTTGCGACGTCGCGGGAGTTAGGCGCCGGTCGGCGCTCCTGCCCCGAATCGGCGCGCGCAGTGAGCACGCGCCGCGACCTCGTCCTCGCATCGGAAGATGCCACGAACCAATTCCCGATGCTCTGGTCGCAACGGAAGCCGCCTGAAGGCGGCGTCGATGTCAAGTTTACACAAGCGCGGCACTTCGGATGCCTGCAACCCTGGTGCGCGCCACTCTTGCGCACTCGCGGCGCAGCGGCCGCCTCGTCAGTAAACAGTTTGCAAAGCGCGAACATGTGATCGACCGCCTCGTGCCGCACGCGCTCATGCGGACGCGTTGCGGGGCTGATGTCTGCAATGGGGCATGCAGCCCCGCTTCTTGGCCTTCGCGACTTCGGCCGCCAGCCAATCGGATTTCTCGCTCCTGCCGCTCTGCAACAATCGCGGCCGCCGCCGCTGGCGCGCGCGCGCGAAAGCCGCGTCTCGGCCAGATCGTCTGGCTGAGCCCGTTCAGCGGAACCGTCGCGAGCACTGCGCCCACGTCGACGCGGTGCATAGGGGCGGCCATTTCCACGTTGGCCGCAGCCCCGACACGAATGCGCGGGCACTGGGACGCGCCGCGCGCGCACGCGCGACCGCCTGCTTGCCCGCTGTCGCGAGGCGCTCCAGCGCGCGAGGAAGTGCGCCCATCAGAGCCGCCGACAGGTTCTCTGAGCCAATCAGCTCCTCTATGCGAATGTTCGCCATCTGCGCTGGCGTCTTCAACTTATACGCCCCGAGTCAGCCCATGGCGGGTTTAGACTCGAACTCCTGCCAGTCCGCCCCCAACACGGGGCCCCGTCGCAGGGGGCCCAGCGACGCGCTGTCGGCCATGATAGCAAATAACCGATAGCAGCGAATCGCAAGTCTCCTTCGGCAGAACACTGGCGTCACAGCCCGCGCGAGCGGCAACTGGGGCGCAGCACTGCAGACCGCCTGCCGCTGTCAACCTGATACACAGCGCATTGATACCCTGAGCACCTGATAGCGACAGGGACCACCGAAGCCACAAACACAACACCAGATTCCGTGCAGGACCAAAAGGGCGCAGGCGAGCCCCCGACGCGGGCACCCGTGGAGCCCCGCGGCCGGCCACGATAGATTTCTCGAGAACGCCGAGACCCCTTTGGGCCGGCCCCCCCATTCCCCATGGGATTGACGCAACGGCGCGCAGGTCGCTCAGGACCATCGGAGAGTGCCCTCTGGGCCTTATACAAATCATCATAGTCACCACGACTAATGACCCTTTTCGGGCCGCACCCCTCGTCCTCCACGGGGCTCGGACGACAGCGCCGACGTCGCACTGGGCCAGCGCGGGAGGCCCCTCCCGGTGCGGCGTGAGCGCCAAGACCCTTGAAGGCCGCCCCAAAATCCTCTACGGGACTGGGGCGACCGCGCGTCAGTCACCCTGGACCCGCGGAAGAGGCGGAAGCCACTCTGGGCGCGGCAGCGACGCCAAGACCCCTCAGGGCAGATCCCAAAATCCTCTACGGGACTTGGACAACCGCGCGTAAGTCACTCTGGGCCCGCGAAAAAAAGATGGGTACTTAGGTCGCACTGGACCAGCGTGGGAGACCACTCTGGGCACGGTAGCGACGCCAAGACCCTACAGGGCCGATCCCAAAGTCCTCTACGGGACAAGGACGACGTCGCGTAGGTCACGCTGGACCCGAGGACGAGGCCCCAGAAAACGAGCAGCGACAACGGTCACGTCCGGCGCACTCTTGCGAACGGACGCGCCCCGCGCGTCGCCACAGGGGTGGTCCAAAGCGGCGCTCTGGCAGGCAAAGGACAACACCCTGGCCAGCCCCACCTCAGAGTGCACACTAGGCAGGTGGGGCGCTGCAAACATGGCCGGGTCCTTGATACCCCGCCCCGCGGCCAGGCGGCAGAAAGGATACATTTCGACCGTGCACGGAGGGACAGAGGAAGGAGGGACACCGACCTACGGCAGCGCGGCGCGGCAGCATGCCCGCGCGGGAGCCTGGCCCGCCCGACGGAGCGGCACCCCGCGGCGGGTGGTCACGCAGCCGCCCGCCATCGCGCGGGGCGCCGACGGCGGGACACTCCCGCCTGGGGG
>CAUYUJ010021660.1:283649-311510 GCA_963575745.1 Prorocentrum cordatum | reverse complement strand
CTACTACTACTATTACTATTACTACTACTACGACTACTACTACTACTACTACTACTACTACTACTACTACTACTACTACTACTACTACTACAACGACTACTACTACTACGGCTACTACTACTACGACTACCACGACTACTACGACTACTAATACGACTACGACTACGACGGCTACTGCTACTACGGCTACTGCTACTGATACGCACAATACGGTTGCTACTACTACTACTACTACCACTACTACTACTACTACTACTACTACTACTACTACTACTACTACTACTACTGCGACTCCTACTACTACTACTACTACTACTACTACTACTACTACTACTACTACGACTACGACTACGACTACGATTGCGACTACACTAGTACTACGACTACTACTACGACTACTACTACTACTACTACTACTACTACTACTACTACTACTACTACTACGGCTACGACTACGACTACGACTACGACTACGACTACTACTGCTACTACTACTACTTCTACTACTACGACTACGACGACGACGACTGCGACTACGACTATTACTACCACTACTACTGCTATTCCGACCACTATTACCACTGCCACTACTACTGTTACTACGACTACCCCAGTATTAACACTAGTAGTACCACTACTACTACCACTACTACGACTGCTACTACTACGACACGAATATCGACGCCAAATCGACGCTCACCGCCGCTGACGGACGCTGAATCGGCGCTACCTCATAGACTACCACATGCCACCCCACGCTAACACACTCGAAAGACTGAGTTACGAAGGTACACAAGGCCTCCAAAATTCGCTACCGACCAAATGGGGTCCGAATTGATGGGGTCGGAGGATCGCGCCGTATCGGCGATGCATCGCCGATGCGGCGTCGATGCATTCGCGGTTTCGGTGGAGCTCTCTGTGGGGCCAAGGCCACGGTCCTCGAGGGGGGTGTGCCCAAATGAAACCTCGGTGGAGCTCCCTGTGGGGGCAGCGCCACGATCCTCGAGAGGGGTGTGCCGAAATGAAACCTCGGTGGAGTTCCCTGTGGGGCCAGGGCCACGATCTTCAAGAGGGGTATGCCGAAGTGAGGCTTCGGTGGAGCACCCTGTGGGGCCAGGGCCACGATTCTCGAGCGGGGTGTACCGAAATGAAGTTTCGGTGGAGCTCCCTGTGGGGCCAGGGCCATGATCCTCGCGAGGGGTGTGCCGACAGTGCCACGATCCTCGAGAGAGGTGTGTCGAAATGAAGCTTCGGTGGGGCTCCCTGTGGTGCCTGGGCCACGATCCTTGAAAGGGGGTGTACCGAAATGAAGCTTCGGTGGGGCTTGGCGAAATGAAGCTTCGGTGGAGTTCCCTGCGGGGCCAGGGCCGCGATCCTCCAGAGGGGTGTGCTGAAATGGTGCTTCGGTGGAGCTCCCTGTGAGGCCGAGGGTGTGCCGAAATGGTGCTTCGGTGGAGTTCCCTATGGGGCCAGGGCCACGATCCTCGAGAGAGGGCATGCCGAAATGACGCTTCGGAGGAGCTCCCTGTGGGGCCAGGGCCACGGTCTTCGAGAGGGCGTGCCGAAATGAAGCTTCGGTGGAGCTCCCTGTGGTGCCAGGGCCACGATCCTTGAAAGGGGGTGTGCCGAAATGAAACCTCGGTGGAGTTCCCTGTGGGGCCAGGGCCACGATCTTCAAGAGGGGTATGCCGAAATGAGGCTTCGGTGGAGCACCCTGTGGGGCCAGGGCCACGATTCTCGAGCGGGGTGTACCGAAATGAAGTTTCGGTGGAGCTCCCTGTGGGGCCAGGGCCATGATCCTCGCGAGGGGTGTGCCGACAGTGCCACGATCCTCGAGAGAGGTGTGTCGAAATGAAGCTTCGGTGGAGCTCCCTGTGGTGCCTGGGCCACGATCCTTGAAAGGGGGTGTACCGAAATGAAGCTTCGGTGGGGCTTGGCGAAATGAAGCTTCGGTGGAGTTCCCTGCGGGGCCAGGGCCGCGATCCTCCAGAGGGGTGTGCTGAAATGGTGTTTCGGTGGAGCTCCCTGTGAGGCCGAGGGTGTGCCGAAATGGTGCTTCGGTGGAGTTCCCTATGGGGCCAGGGCCACGATCCTCGAGAGAGGGCATGCCGAAATGACGCTTCGGAGGAGCTCCCTGTGGGGCCAGGGCCACGGTCTTCGAGAGGGCGTGCCGAAATGAAGCTTCGGTGGAGCTCTCTGTGGGGCCAGGGCCACGATCCTCGAGAGGGGCGTGCCGAAATGAAGCTTCGGTGGAGCTCCCCCAGGGCCAGGGTTGTAGGCAGCCCTCGTGTCAGGTGCTTGTCTCTGCAAAAGGAAAGCGCTGCTGTTTGCAGGCCTAATTAGTCGAGGGACCCCTCTGCGGTCGAGGCCGCCGGGGTAACGCTGCCGTTCGGATGCGCTCGCGTCTGTAGACTCATCTGCTGCATGCACTCAGTCGCGGGCGCACTCACGTCGCTGTGGTCATCTTCGCCAAGCAGGCCTCCGACAGGAAACCCGGCTCGTGCCAAGTGCTTCACGTGCACGTTCAAGTACGACACGCCAGCGCCCGTACGCCCGTGAACGATCTTCAGCTCGACCTTGCCAAAAGCAACCCACTCTGGAATACTGCGTTCGCTCTGCGATGCGCTGTGATAGTACCCTCCAGTTTTTTTCGCCTCTGCCCAATACCCAGTCACGTTCACATCGGTGAAGTACATGTCCGCGCACTGGGAACCCATTCGGCGCGAATTGGCCTGCACGCGAAGCAATGCTTGTTCAACGCGACCTCCACGAGGGATGTTGATCAGGACATGGCTACCTGGCACCGTCAAATCGAACCGCTCGCCATGCACATTTTGCATATGCGGATCGCCAACGGCCGAACTCTGCGCGGGCGCTGGTGCTGGCGTCGGTGAGGGCGTTGGTGCTGGCGTCGGCTCCTGCTGCTGGAGAGCGTTTCTTTATGTTCGGCGATGACGGGCGTGATGGCGGGGGGCGAGGGGGGGTATGACGTAACGCCCCCCCCGCCGTGTGGCTCCCGCACCGCAGCCGCGCCCGCGCGCGCGACGCGACGAGCGACGAGCGACGTGAGACGACCACGACGACGACGACGACGACGCGAGCAGCATGTACGTGGCGATATGCCCCACTGAGCGTGTGTACGCCACAGCGCTCACGTGCAACACAGCGCGCGCGTGTATACCACAGCGCCTGCGTACACCGCAACAACCATGTGCAACGCAACGCCTGTGTACACCACAATGCTTGCGTACACTACAGCGCCGGTGTACACGTGTACACCGCAGCTACCATGTACAACACAGCGCCTGTGTACACCACAATGTTTGCGTGCACCACAGCGCCTGTGCACGCCACAGCGCGTGTCTACACCACAACATCCGCATGCAACGCACCGCGGGAATCCACCACAATGCCTGCGTGCATAGAACAGGTAAAAGGAGCATGTACGTGAGGATCTGCTGCGGACAACTAGACGCCACGCCAGGCAAGTGCTGATAATCGAATGCGACGTTTTTCCCTCCTCCATCCTCCACCGCCACCACCTCCTCCTCATCCTCCTATTCCTCCTCCTTTTCTTCCTCCTCCTCCTCCTCCTCCTCCTCCTCTTCCTCCCTCTTTTCCTCCATGCGCACTGTCGTGCGGGTTGGTGCTACAGCGCACGTGCGCATCTCAGCGCGCACCGCAGAATGGTCTATTGAATCGGTCCACTTAATTCTCGGACGGCCAATTTACCTGGAGCCTCCTCGACGCAGATGGGAGGAGATAGGGTGGTGCGGGCGGACTCGGGAACACTCGAAGATTCCAGCGCCGCTCCGTTGTCCATAACGATTAGTTCATATTGTTTTCTGTGGAATCCACGAGCGTTCCATTTTGTCATAAGGATTTGTTCTAACATTCTATATGCAACAGTGTTGCACACGGTTGCTGTGGTGCACACAGGCGCCGTGGTGCACACAGGCACTGCACTGCACGCAGGCATTGTGGTGTACACTGGTGCTGTGTTGCACACGGCTGATGTGGTGTACGCAATCGCTGTGGTGTGCACAAAAACCGTTGTGCCCGCAGGCACGGTGGCACAAAACTGACGCTGTGTTGCACGCGGCTGCAGTGGTGTACATAGGCGGTGTTGTGTACACAGGCACTGTGGTGCACGCAAGCACTGTGGTGTACACAGGCGTTGTGGGGCCAATCGCCACCTACACGCTGGCGCTACCCGTCCTCCGTCATTCCTAGGCATTCCCATACGCCGCCGGCGCGAAACGTGACGTCATCGACCCCCCCCCACCCCTCCTAGATGATTGCCGTCATCGGCCCAGAATAAAAAACAGGTTTCAGCCGCGTCTACGCGCACGACGACTATGGGCGACGAGCGACAAGCCACGGGCGACGACGACGACGGCGGCGGCGACGACGACGACGACGACGACTACGACAACGGCGACTGCGGACCAGACTCCTATGCGGATTCCTACGCAAACACCTACGCGGATCCCAATGCGCACGGCGGCAGTGCCGGGGGGAGCGTTACGTCACAGGGGGGGAGGGAGCGGGGGCCATGACGCCCGTCATGCCCCAAGCAATAAAGAAACGGTATCCTGGCAGTACGAGGTGCCAGTCGACATGTCTTGGTGCATGGTGAGCACCTCGGAAGCAGTGAGGGCTCGCTCCAGGAATGCAACTTCTTTGATCTCGCCAGCCCAATAAAAGCCAGAACCTTGGAGCTCCACTCCAATGCGTATCTGCTCATCCTCGTTCACTCCACTCCAAGTGTTGCTGTAGACGTTTGTTGCATCCACATAAACCGTGCCGCTGCCGCTGGCCACAGACACAACAACAGAATGGTAGTTGCCGTCGAAGAGTGAAATGCCGCACACGTCGGGATACCACTGCAAATCCTGCACGCCTAAACATGTGTTTCCATAATTTTTCCCAATGAAGAACTCTGTGCCAGAGCCAGAGGGGTCGTGCCCTCCCACGATAGCGCTGTAGCCTTGGGAAGGTGATCCAGTGTACTTTACCCACGCAGCGACTGTCCACGAATTGTCACTGCTACTTTTGAAGCTGGACTTTGTCATCCCAGTGTCGGCATACCCTTGAGTGAATATTACTGTCGTGCCGGACGCTGTGTATGCGCCACCCATAGTGGCGGGGAAGTTTCCAGTTATGTCAGGCCATACGCCATCTGCAACATTTGAGACGCCCGCATTGTAGTACGCTTTGAGCCCAACCCTTGTGCCACATGCCGATGTTGGTGGTGGCGTCGGCTCCGGCTGCTGGCAGTACACGGTGCCAGTCGACATGTCTTGGTGCATGGTGAGCACCTCGGAAGCAGTGAGGGCTCGCTCCAGGAATGCAACTTCTTTGATCTCGCCAGTCCAGTAAAAGCCAGAACCTTGGAGCTCCACTCCAATGCGTATCTGCTCATCCTCGTTCACTCCACTCCAAGTGTTGCTGTAGACATTTGTTGCATCCACATAAACCGTGCCGCTGCCGCTGGCCACAGACACAACAACAGAATGGTAGTTACCGTCGAAGAGTGAAATGCCGCACGCGTCGGGATAATACTGCAAATCCTGCACGCCTAAACATGTGTTTCCATAATTTTTCCCAATGAAGAACTCTGTGCCAGAGCCAGAGGGGTCGTGCCCTCCCACGATAGCGCTGTAGCCTTGGGAAGGTGATCCAGTGTACTTTACCCACGCAGCGACTGTCCACGAATTGTCACTGCTACTTTTGAAGCTGGACTTTGTCATCCCAGTGTCGGCATACCCTTGAGTGAATAGTACTGTCGTGCCGGACGCTGTGTATGCGCCACCCATAGTGGCGGGGAAGTTTCCAGTTATGTCAGGCCATACGCCATCTGCAACATTTGAGACGCCCGCATTGTAGTACGCTTTGAGCCCAGCCCTTGTGCCACATGCCGGTGCCGCCTGCGCATGAGCATCGTTGCGGGAAGCGTTGTGATGGAAGATGTCGCGAACCTGCACCACCATGGCAGTTGCGGTGTGGGCGCCCTGGAGAAGTGGCGGTAACAGATATGCGGTGCGCTGCGCCTTCCCTGTCGCCGGCATCCCAGCAAACTCAACGCAAGGAAGTGGCGAAAGAAGTGGAAGCGAGCAAATGGAAGAGCTTCGCTACGTATGCATAAAGTGCCCGCGCCTTGAGCAAGCTGAGGAGGGGCAGCCAAGAGTGTATAGCAGTGTGGCCGCGCCCTGCTGTTGGCGCCGCGGCCAGCCAGCGTCGCGAGGGCGGGCGCGCTCGCTTCTGACACCGCGCTGGTGGAGCCGAACGGGGCAACGCACACACACACACACAGGAGTAATACGCACTTTGATAAGATTCGCCTACCAGGGGGGGAACTCAAGAACAACGCCCCCTCCGCAGGGGGGGGGGCTGGAGGCAACCTCTCCGCGCGGCGGGGCCTTCCTGCAGTGGCGCTCGGGGGAGCGAAGGGCAATCCGTCCAGCCCCTGGTTCACTGCCAGACCTGAGCTCAATCGAATGATACCAGAGAAAAACCCAATCATACTCTTTTTAGGGCTATAGGGCTATGGGGTTGTACGGCTATAGGACCATAGGTCTATAGGGCTATAGGGCTATAGGGCTATAGCACATAGGGTTATAGGGCTATAGAGCTATAGGACTATAGGGCTATAAGGCTACAAGGCTACAGAGGCATAGGGCTATAAGGGCTAAAGGGCTATAGGGCTACGGGGCTATAGGGCTATAGGGCTATAGGGAGATGGGGCTATAGGGCGATTGGGCTAAAGGGCTACTATAAGACTATAGGGCTACCGGGCACCCGGGCACCCTAGCACCCGGGCGCACCTGGGCACCCGGCCCCCTGGGCGTGCCGCCGAAATCAGCGCCGCACCTCACCTAACCATGAAAACCTTTCCTGACATGAACGGGAAGCGCGTGAAAGGGAAGAGTTGCGCAAGAATCTGCAGCATCATCGTGATCAAATGTAATATAGGCGAGCTCTCCGAACGCTCACAAAGGATACGTATGGACACGCGCCCCCCGAACGTTTACAAGCATCTTCCTGGTTATCCTCCTCACTCCTCCGCATGAGGACGACGACGGCGAAAACGACAATCGTGGGAGGAGGGGGAGAAGGATGAGGAGGAGGAGGAGGAGGAGGAGGAGGAGGAGGAGGAGGAGGAGGAGGAGGAGGGGGAGTAGGGGGAGGAGGAGGAGGAGGTGGAGGAGGAGGAGGTCCAGCAGCAGCAGCAGCAAGAAAGGAACAGAGGGTGAGGAGGGGACGGGGAGGAGGACGAGGAAGAGGAGGAACAGGAGCAGGAGGAGGAGGAAAAAGACGAGGCGGATGAGGAGGAAAGAAAAGGAGGAAAAACAAGAGGAGGAGAAGGAGGAGGTGGAGAAGCAAGAACAGGAGGAGGAAGAGTCTTTCCTCTGAAAATCGGGGTAAGATGCCAAAGGAATTAAGGTCTCATGATCACTACGCTCAATAGTAGGGGGTATGGGATGAGACATCGATGAAACAATATGTTATCCGTTAAGCGCATGCACCCAACCAAGTATAGAAAGGAGGAGGTCCGGCCGGCCGACGACCGACGACGGGCGCGGGCCGAAGGCCAGCTCGCTCCTTTTCTTACTCGAGTAGCAAACGGCTGAATGTAACAGTAACAGTAACAGTAAAGTCAAGGTATGACAAGCGAGGCAGCAAGAGAGGCGACTACACGATGAGGCGGAGAGGAGCATATTTACTCCCCCCGCGGCGGGTTTAGTAGAGCAACCCCAGCCACAGCCCTCCCGGCCTGCACATATTTACAGCCACCGGAGCGAACCCCAAAAGCATTTTACCGCTCAACGGTGGTTACCAGGGTATAAAGGCCGAAGAAACCCGACGAAACCCACCAATAGTTAAGATAAAACCTCTCTCGCCGAAAAGACTTGGTCATTCGGACATCGCCAATACGACTTGGTCGTTTGGCTCGCGTCCTCACTCACTCGCTGTACCAGGAGGACTGCGAGCGTGAAGGCGGAGGAGGAGGTCTCGGAGTTGAAGACGAAGAACCTCCCTTCTGTCCAGCTGTCCAATGAGGCGCAGCTGATTTGCCTCCCTTGCCAGTGCCAGCGTATGGAGCTGGCCGGATGTTCTTGGCATTGCCCTTGTTCTTGGCGCACCCCTTGCCCTCGTCCCTCGAGAGGTAGTGGTTATACTCATTCAAGAACACAAAGTGCCACACGCGACTGCTTCCCTCTCTGGGTTGCTTCCAGAAGATGAGGTCGCGGTGCGCCCAGTATCCCTTCATCTCGCCGGACGCGGAGTACTGCGGGTAGTGGACCGCGGGGTCAAAGCGGCCATCGCCGCGGCCGGCAGCCATGGCCCCGCCGCGCGCGCGCGCGGCCATCGGCCGATCCCGCGCGCCCCCCACAGAAGAACGTCTCGAAAACTCCTCGCCCGCCGAAACGGTTTGACCGCCGGCGGAGCAAGGAGACTCAGTGATGTCATCACTAGCCATAGCGTCTTGGACGTTGGGCGGTCTAGGCGGGGCAGGTGGAGCCGGGCGACCAGCAGGGCTCGGCCTTGCTGGCGCGGCAGAAGCCCCCTCCGAACCGGCCGGGCCGTCGGAAGGGTCTTCAGCGCCTCCTTCTTCACGAAGGCACTTTTCATGTTCCCACCTCGCATATCTCACAATACCCACCGAAGCAGTAGTCACATAGACACCGTATCTCCCATTGGCAGTGCGAATTGGGCCTTCGTCACTGTCCTGTTCCTGGGCAGATGCTAAGAATGGGTGTAAGAAAAAGACAGCTTCTTGCAACTTTGCGCCTTGGCGACGAAGGTCGGCTCGGCGCTGGGCGCAAAGATCGCGAGCCCACGCCTCGGCGAGGTCGCCCGTATCGACAGCCATACGAATGCGGCGGCCCAGCGCGTCAGCATCGGCGCGGCGCTGTCCGCTGTCATACCCGTCGTTTTCATCGCGAGCATGGAGGCCAGTCGTGGGAAATGCAACGCGAGATCCGTTGACGAGGAAACAGGCAATGAGCTCGCGGACAATCACAAACACACGCATGACACGAAGGTTCAGGTCGAGCTCCCCAACGGGAGTCTTCCAATTCTGCACAATGGACTCTCCCACATCTGCAGCAACCACATGTGTCAATTCTCACGTCAGGCGCGACCGATTGATCGCACCCGTCCTCGGGTTATGACACACATGCTCCATAACATACTGCGCAGCGACGTCGATGGTTTCCTGCGTTGTCGTGATGGCGCGCAATGTGCCATCATCATGCTGAGGAGTCACCTGTCCGTCGGGCGGATCAAGGGTGATCTTCCCCTCGAGCATCTGCTGGGTCTGGGACCCGCAGACGGCGGTAAAATCGAGGGGCGCCAGAACCGACCTCTCATTCCCTGTCGCCTCGGCTTCGCCGGCGACAGGCGTCACAATACTGAGGAGATGCTCGGAGCAAATCTTGTTCGCCTGGGCACTGACTTGGATAGGCGGGCAGGGCGAGCAGTGAATTGCTCAGCCCAGGCAACAGGCGGGCGACAACGAGGGCTGGGCCCTGCGGCGTCCGCGCCAATATCCTGTGCATTAGGCATCCAGGCCGCTACTCCATTCTTTGCATCTTGAACTGTCTGGAGAGTCGGCACAACCATGACGGGGGATAATAATCAATTCATTTTCATCTGGCCAGTCAAAAGCGGCTAGAGGAGGGCAGGAAAATGGACGCGCATACTGATCGATGTCTGTGGCCCAAATCAAGGGCCACCACTCTGCGATGGTTATTTCTCTGACCCCTGCTCTTTCTGCCAGAAACGCCAGCCACTCTATGAACCTCCTCTTGAAGGGTTCAAGGTACTGGAAGAAAGGTCCGTGGCGCGCCGGCGGCTGGGCCGCGGCGCTGTCAGGGACCCAGGCAGGAACATTGGCCAGGCGGCTGGTGCCAAAGGTTTGACCTGCAGCAGCCATCGTGGCGCATGAGCCGCTCGCCCATTTACGCTCCAGTTTCAAATTGTTGTTGATGTTCGTCGTGACATCCGCTGACGCTTTGTTCTGCCGTGCTCGTCTCTCTCCAATGTACAGATCCTGCTGTCGTGGCAAATTGTGGTGATCATGAACGGTCAGCTTGAAGCCGTTATTCCACAATGAGTTCTCAATGGTCTGTGACCTTAGTGACTGAAGCAAATAATTATGCGCAACCATGTAATTATAATTTACTGCGTTATTGTAAAAGGGGCAACGGCCGAAGCCTGTACGCACCCAATGCAATTCAGCGCAGAGGAACCTACCATCGTCATCCCAGGGGACTGACCGGATGAACTCATCTGCCCTGCCAGGCCAGTCCTTGAAGTCTGGCCACAGCGTCACAGACTCGTCAGCGTGAACCCATCCAAGCATGGAGCTGTCGTCGAAATCCACCTCATACGAGGTCCACTCTTGACTGAAGATAAGGGCCCAAGAAGTCAACATTTGATTCACATGAAGCCAATCCCGTACCGTGGCAAGAGTGACAGCTTTATCGATGTCGGTGGATTTCGGCACCTGACGAGACACAAGGGTTCCGTCGCGGCAAACCCGGCACGAAAATCAGGTGAGAACACGGCCATTGAAAACAAGAACAAGCTGCCAGGAAGCTCTGTGCGTCGGGAGTTGGTCCCACAGACGGACTGTGTACACTGTGGGCCATGACCCAATCTTTGCAGGTTGTCCCACCTCGGGGGCTCGGCCCATTTGGCGGTACTTTTTCTCAGGAGCACTCTCACCACCCCTACGCTAGCTTAGCCGGGAAGGAAAGTGGCCTGGGCTTTGCATGGCCGGATCCCGCTTGGTCGGGAGAAGTCGCAACAATCCATAGTCCGACTCAAAGCAAAGGCCCGACGCGCTCTTGGGGAACTGGATGTCCCCGAGCATCGATGCCTCCAACGTCTCCATGTCCGTAATATGGAGAAGAGGGCCACGGCACCTGGCTAGGCCAGGGTCACAAGGCGCATACATTCTCTCCATGGAGGCAGCAAGTGTGGAGCGCCCTTAGCATGCTCTGTAGAAAACGGGGCCTGGACAATGATGTCGCTCATACGAAAATACAAGCCAGCCCCCAAAGTCTCTCCACTGGTCGCGGATCCTTGCGTTGCCGACGCAAGCAAGTTTATCAGAAGGTATGCCCAAGATGTCTACGGCGCCTGGCTGCAACGCGGCTAGGCCGCGTGCAGCAAGTGCCACCGTTTGGCATTCATATCCATCTTCTCGCACCTTGTCGACTAGGTCTCCAAAATAGGCCCAACCTCCCGAAAACCCCGCGTAATCGGAACAATGTCTCGCGAGATACGTGGCAAAATTTCCAATGCGCATCGCAAACTCATCTATCCGACCACTGTGGCGTCGCCAAAACTCCGTACAGCCTAGGGCCGCCGGATTTTTGTCGTCGGCAACGCCTACAGCCAACGGGGCCAGGGCCTTGTAGGCCCGAGAGTCGAGACCCTCAGGGACGTCATCAGAATAGAACTCTGCGCGAAGGTAGTCCCTCGTCTGATCAAAACTCATTACGTCGAGGGAAAATTCTCCTAACAACGCAAATATGGGATCCTCGACAAGCTCGGCCATGTGTTTGAGCGTGTCAAACGTTCTTTCACGAATAGCCTCGACATTGGGAGGTACAGGGCCAGTAGTATGGGCCTCTCGAATCCGACGCTTCAACTGAGCAGGCTCGTTCTGTATAATTCGGTTTCGGTCATTCTCCGAAAAGTAAAGGTCTCTGCCCTTAAATTTGTCGGCGTGGCCAACGGTGACCTCATTTCCACCCTGACGGGGCGGAGTTTCCGTCGGGTGAAGCTGCCGCATGTCAGGGGAAGGCGGCAGGTTCATTCGGCAAAAGAAGTTGGTCGCCGTTGGTCCAGACTGACAATCATCCTCTTCAGGGTAGACAAGTCACCCTGATATGGAAAAGCAGCGAGGTCGGCAAGGGACGGGCTGACCTCAAGAGACCCCGGCGTGTCTGGGACACCCGGGGCTTTAGTCGCTGGGGAGGGCTCCACAGTGTCTCGGCCGCTCGGAGCGGCGACTGGTGGAGCCGCCTTCGCAGCGGGCTCAGCCTCATCCTCAGAAGGGATGTCGATCTTTTTCGTAGGGGACAAGTTCTCCTGCGGGTCAGTCTGTTTTGCGTCGACGACAGTCGCATCAACCTCCATCGGGTTACTCTGTAATGTTGCATTACCCGAGCTGGCTGGGCCAGCCGGGCAGTGAGGCTGTACAGGATTATGCACGGCCTCCTCCGCTCTGGGTGGGCCAGGCGGAACACTGGCAGCACGCCGTGACTCGTATGTCGCATTATCCTCCGTCTCTGAGTCCTGTGGACCAGCCAACGAGGGAGCGGGGGCTGAAATCGCAGGGACTGCCCTCGCGGTCAGGGCCGCATCTCGGGCCTCGGCGTCTTCATCCTGATCAGGGTCAGGGAGATCCTCTGCCGCGGCTGGGCCGGGCGGAGGCGCTGGAGGCGCAGGTACCGCGAACCCACCTATAATTGCGCCGCTCTCGTTGCGAGGCTGCGAGCTTTCGCTTTCGGCGGCAATTTCAGGGGTGGGATTGAAAGCAGGCACCCTACTGCGGATAGTGCCCACAACGGCGGCTGCAAACATCTTCCATGGATTGGAATATATTACCCGGCTCATGTGCTTTCCTTGTATGGAAAATCACGTATTTACGTTTAGCAGCATCAATGTCAACCTCCACCAACTGCAAATCCTCAGGATCGTCCTTACTTGACTGGTTCTGGTAAACGGCAGCCCTCGTCTGATTAAAGAAATCGGCCTTACGGGCACGTTCGCCCTGAAAGTGATAATGCGAAACTTCTTTGATGGACCGGACGATGCAGGCTGCAGCGTCGTCCCCCTCTGGAGCCAGGGACTCCTCCGAAGAAGGATCCCCATCCGGCCGAGGCAGGGAAGAGGCCGCAGGAGTGCCCCGTCCTTCGGTGCCTCCAGGGCGGTGAGAGCCCCCATCCTCGGCATTCTCGGCCTCCGCTTTAGCGATCTCAGTCCTCACCGCAGAGCCCTCAGCCCTCGTCGTAATTGAGTCGAAGGGAAGCCCCTTCCCTTCGATCCCTCCCCCGCCGGGGGGGGGGGGTCCCGCGGAGGGGGGGGGGGGTCAGATACGACGCCCCCCCTGGGAGTCACGGAGCCCAAAAAAGCCCCAAGACGGGACAAGAGTGCCCCAAGCGGCCCCAAAGACAGTCCAAGAGAACCCCGAATCGCCGAACGATCTGTCCAAGACGCCTTGACGGCCTCCAGACGGCCCAAGAGGCCTGCAAGGCTCCCCAAGAGGCCTCCAGGAGCTTTCCCACGAGAGCCCCAAGAGGCAAAATTCATGGATTTCCCATGCGTTTTTGGAAGATGTTGACGTTCTTGCCTCTTCCGCTTCCCGACGCGGCAAAACGGCCCAAGAGGCCCCCAAGATCGCCCCGAGACGGCCCAAGAGGCCCCCAAGAGGTCCCCCTAACGGCCGAAGAAGGCCCCAAGACGGCCCAAGACGCCTCCAAGACGGCCCAAGAGGCTCCCCAGACGGCTCCAGGAGAGTGCCCAGACGGGGGGGACCCGAACGGACATTTCGAGCTCTCAGCCCCAAGAGGCCCCCAAGAGGCCCCGAAGAAGCCCCAAGAGGCCCCAAGAGGCTCCCGAGGTGCCCCCAAACCAGGAGAGCCCCAAATTGCCCAGGAGGCCTCCAAGAGTGCTTCGAGACGGCGCAAGAGGAGCCCTGGACGGCCCAAGACGGCCTCAAGAGAGCCCCAGGCTGTCCCAAGAAAGCCTCTGGCCTCCTCCTCTTCCTCCTTTTCCTCCTCCTCCTCCTCCCCCCCTCTGCTCCCCCTTCTCCTGCTCTCCTCTGCCTCCTTCTCCTCCTCTTGCTTCTCCTCCACATCCTTCTCCCCCCTCCTCCTCCCTCATCCACCTCCTCCACCCACTCATCCTCCTCCCCCTGCCCCCCCCCTACGTTTTCATCTTCGTCGTTCTCAAGGCCGGCGCCACCGGCCGTAAGGCCTTCGCAATCATCCAAAGAGGTCTCGAAAATAGCAAATAATATGTTTTTGTTTTGTTTGTTTATTCTTGAATATCCCTCCTGTAGAGGGGCATCGAGATCGCGGGCCCCGCCCGCGGGCCGAGGCGGGTCGTGGGCGACCCCGGCAAGTCCGGCCGGCAGGCTGCGTGTGGGGGGCGGGGGGGGCCGTGGGCAGCTGCACCGGGAGCACGAAGCCGCTGGACGGTATGTGCACGATGTCGAGCGGCTCCCCGGGCTTCTCCTCGGCGGCTCGCGGGAAGACCCCGATGGGACGCACGGGGACGTACTAGTACTATTTGTCTTCCCTGGAGGCGCGCGTCCGACCCGAACATATATAGTATACCCATCTTGTAGTATATCGTTTCCCGAGCGGTGTGGCCAGAAAGCGCCCGCCACGACGCATACTCTACAAGATTTCTCGGTGCGCGCGTCGCCCCAGGGGGGGGGGGGGGGGGGGGGCCACGCACATATAGTATAAGTATGTTGGGGTGACGTCGACCCGAGATCCTGGCGACTCTGATGTTTTGAGCCTGGCTTTTGCGCTCAACACCTGGCCCCGGGACCCTCACAGGTCGACCCGGCTCGAGACATGACGCAGAAAGATAGGGCCTGGGGGTCCGGATGTGATTCGTTGCAGCTTTTTGCCACGTCGGCTCTCCGGGGAGAGATTCGGCGGCGAGCCCTGGGGGGGAGTAAGAGGCGGGCCTTCTCAGAAGGCTCGGAGGGCCTCCTGGAAAAAACGATGGTTATATACATATATACATATATAGGAGAGAGCGTGATCCACCGCCGCTTTACTGCGGAAAATTGCCAACCTTTTCCTCTGGAACCCGGGGGCCCCGCCCCCCCCCCCCCCCTCCGAAAATCCCCCCCCCTGCTGGAACCCCTCCCCCCCCCCCCCCCCCTCCCCCGGCAAAACCCCCCCCTCCCTACCCCCTCCCCCCCCCCCCCCCCTCCCGCTCGAAAACCGGGGGGGGTCCACCCCCCCCCTCCCCCCCCCCCCCTCCGGATCCGGAAACCGGGGGGGTCACTACCGGTTCGACCCCCCCCCCCCCCTACTCACCGCCAGCAAACGACTCCCGGTCCCCACCACCGTCCGCATCACATCCCCCACTGGTGTTCCCAGCACCACTGTCCTCACCACCGCTGTCCCCACTGGTTCCACCACCGCCCCTACTGTCCCCACCAGTGGCCCCACCACTGTCGCACTGTCCCCGCTGTCCCCAGAACTGTTCCCACCACGGTTCCACTCTCCCCACTGTCTCCACGGCCCCAACCACTGCCCGACTATCCCCACTGTCCCCACTGTCCCACTGACTCCTCCGCTGTCCCACTGAGCTGTCCCACTGTTCCCACCACTGTCCCCACTGTCCCCACCACTGTCCCCACTGTACCTCTGTCCCATTGTCCCACCGCCGTCCTCGCCACCGCCTTCACCACTGTCCCCACCACCATTGTACCCTCCACTGTCCCACTGTTTCCACCTCATTCCCATTGTCCCCACACCACTGTCCCCACCACCACCGTCACCACCACTGTCCACTGTCCCCCCCTGTTCCCACCATTGTCCCCACCACTGTCCCCACCACTACCGTCCCCACCACTGTCCCACTGTCCCACTGTCCCACTGGGAGGGGGGGGGGGGGGTTTTCGAACGAACCGGTAGTGACCCCCCCCCGCTGGTTTTGACCCCCCCCGCCAGCAGCGGTAGAAAACGCTCTTTCAGATATATATAGACATATTATCAAACCAAAATTGCAAGCGCACACGTTTTTTTGAAAATCAGTGTTGCGAAATAATGTGTGTTTGATATGTTTTTTGAGGCCGCCGATTTTGAAATCCTTCCGAAACCGAAGGTTTGGGCCTCCAGAGACTTTTGTCCGAGCCTCCTCCGAAGACCGAGGCGGCTTCGAAGAAGGCCAGGGGGCTTCCGAGAGGTCCCGCCGCCTGCGGAGGAGGCCTGCCCTCGCTCGCGTCCCACCCCTGGGGGGGCGCGCCGCCGAGAGGTGCCAGGGGCACGCGGAGCCCTCGCGCGCCCTCGGCTAAGATTAGGTCGGGCATGTCCGCTACAGGCAGATTTGAGACGGTATACACACATGTGTGCTACTCTCTACATATATATATACATATATATATATACATACATGAATGTATACTATAAAAATAAAGGGACAGGCCCGACTCAAACTGCTAAGAGGAAGAGAAAGTGCCGTCGCTCGGACGGCCGTGCCCCGTCCACTCCCCGCGCGCACGGTCCACTCCCCGTGAGCTCCCTGCGTGGTCCTAGCTTTAGGTCGGGCACGTCACCCTGCAGGGGGGATCTTGGGCGAAGTTGAAATAGGCAAGAAGTACTCCGAAATACTCCAACATGGTCAAGAAAGTCCCCAGGCTATGTTTGGACCATTTCTGAATATTCCCCCCTGTAGAGGGACAGGCCCGATCTAAGCCTAGCTGCCCCAAAGGGGTCCAGGTTGTCTGGCGCTGGCCCCGCCGACAGAGGAATGCACACGCACAGAGCGATGCCGGGCGGGCACACGGAGCCCTCGCGTCGTCGGTGCTGGCACTGGTACGTCAGGCACCAGGCGCTGCTCGGACCAAGCCAGGCATCACACAGGGAAGACTGCGCCTGAAGCTACAACTTGGCGGCGAGCGAGGGGGGGAAGTGAGAAGGAGAAGGCCTTCTCAGAAGGCGGCGGGACTTCTTAGAAGCCCTCGCGCCTTCCGAGAAGTTGTTTGTGTCTTCGGGGACGGCTTAGAAAACTTCTCAGAAGGCCGTCTCCTTCTCACTCCCCCCCCTCGCTCGCCGCCAAACAACACACTGCATGCGGCACTCTAGGAATGGCGCGAGAATGTCGCGCCGTGTGCTGAGCTGCTGTCGTGCTACGTGCTACCGAACATTCTGCGTGCTCAGTACCGGAGAGAGAGAGAGAGAGAGAGAGAGAGAGAGAGAGAGAGAAAAAAAGCGGCATGAGGATAAGCGGCACAGCCGCGCGGCGCCCTCGCGTGTTCCATGCCAAAACAAGAGCGTGCCATCGCTCGGAGAGCCATGCCCCGTGCATTGCTTGGCTTCGCGAGTACGCTTTCCCTACAGGTTGTCCAAGATGTTCTGAGATGGTCCAGAATTTCTGGCGCTGGCCCCGCCGCGAGAAGTGCGAACGTCCGAGCAATGCCCCCCGAAAAAAGCAAAAGAGCAAAAGATTCTAGAGCTCCGCGCGGATCTCTTGGTTCGGCGAGGGGCCCCCCTGGCGGCGCCTCCGGCGCCGCCCCTGGCGCCGCGCAGACTCAGGAAATCCGCGCGGACCTCCAGCAGTGCACGCGTTTACGCATATGTGTTCTCCGAACTGCGCTGTGCGCTGCTGCATCAGACTCGTGGCCTGTCCGCCCCACCCGCACCACCAGGACGCGTGGACTGCGTGCTCGAGAGATCGGACCGGGCACGTCACGCCACGGGAAAACTACTCCGAGGCGTCCCGTTTCGGCACCGAGTCCCGAGGGCACTGGCAGGGTGCCTGGGGGGTTCGAAGGGGCCCCGGGGTGCGGCCCGTCATGATCCCCAAAACTTTGGCGAGGTTCGGGACAGGCACGCATCAGTCCTGTTGTTTGAGCTCTAACAGGCCATGCGACCTCTGAACCGCGGCGCAGTGAAAGGCACGTCCTGCTCCACGGGCTCGCCCACGGCGCCTCGAGTCGCAGAGAAGGGAAGCCAGGCTTTGAAGACGCAGGCCAAGCCAGGGACGGAGCAGGCAGACAAGGGGGGAGTGATGACCGAGTACGGGGGACATGAAATGAACTAGAACAGCTGCGAGCAAACACAAGCGGCCCCATGATCCACTGGTGCAGCATTAAGATCTGCGGCTGTGTATTGATTGACAGGCTGCACTCGGTGTGATATAAGGAATATTAGGAGCCAAGACGGAATCCCACCAGCCCTCTCGGAGTACATGGTTTCGGGGGATCATATTCCAACTCCCTTGGTTTCCTTCAGGGGAGGGTCTATTTCTGCTCCCTGCTAATAAACACCCCCTCCCCCACCCGACTGGCGAAAACCAGGGACAATGCCAACACGCCCCCGCCATCCCCGTCAAAAAATCATACACTTTCAGGATTGGAGCGCCCAAGACGGCCCAAGCTAGCTGCAAGATGGCCTCAGATGGCTCATGGATGGCCTCAGATAGCCCAAGCTGGCCTCGAAGATGGCACTGGGTAGCCCAAGATGGCTCAGGATGGCATTCAAACAAAAAAACTTCCAACAGGCACCAAGACCGCCCCAAGACGGCTTCAAGTGGCCAATGAGCCGCCCAAGGATATCTCGGAGAGGCCAAATTGTGACTTCGCGACTTTTCGCCTTTGATGGGCTTCCGAGGCCTCCGTGTGGCTGCCTGATCGCCCAACAGGAACACATGAGGGGCCCAAGACGGCTCCAAGGGCTCCCAAGAGGGCTCCAAGAGCGCCCAAAGATGGCCCGAAGAGGCTATTTGTCGGGCTCCGATGGGGGCGCGGCGGCTGAAATGGCATGACGGCTCTTCTGCCCCTCTTCCAAAACCATTTCTTCCCCTCGTCGGGGAGGGGTTGGGAATTCCTAATTCATGTACACTTCGATACACCCCCTCCCCACCTGACCGGGCAAACCCGGAACCATGCCGACAACCCCACCACCCCCTTCAAAAAACAAGGCAAAATGTCACGCGCGGGCACCAAACCATCAATTTACATGTTTTTTGCTGCAGGGACGGGGGGACTGGCATATTGCCTGCTGCGCACAGGCCCATCACCTCTGCAAACAAAGCATACGAAATACACTGTGCAGCAAAGTCCTGATCACGCGCGGGCGCCCCGCGATCCCTTTGCATCGTTGTTGGGCAGGGGTGATAGGGGTGCCTGCCCTGGCACGCGCGGCGCACCTCGCGGGCGTCGCGCACCTGGCTGGCGTCTGGCACTGGTTCCTGATGCTTGTCGATGGCGTCCCCTGCCCGTGCTGAGACTCGGGCGCTGCTCCTGTGGTGGGAGGGCGAGTGGGAGTGAGCGAGAGGGCCGTCCTTCGGAGGGGGTAGCTTGACCCCCTGCCCCCTCCCCTGGGCCTGGACGGGGGGGCCCCGAGATGGCAGACCGCCCTTTTGGGTTCAAGATGGCCTTCCGGCGGCTCCCGGTGCGCCAAGATGGCCTCCGAGTTGGCCCAAGACGGCCCGAGATGGCTCAGGAGAGCTTCCGACATGCCTCCTGGAGGTCCCGAGAGGGCCACAGGACAGCTCCGCGTGGACACGGAGCCTCCTGAAAAAAAAGAGGCCAAAGCTGTCCCAACACCTCGCCTTGTCCCAAGAGCCTCACGGATGGATGGCGGATCGTTTTCAGAATGTGCCTCTTGCCTCAGCGCCGCGCAGTCTCGTCTCGAAAATGTGCACGAGCTTCACGGACGGAAGGCGGGCCGCTGTTTTGAATGTGGTTCTCGCCTGAGCGCCGCACACATTCGTCTCGAAAAATGACGAGGGCTTCAAAGATTCTCGCATAGTTGTTTGCTGTTTTGGCACGTCGCCAGACTTCAAAAATTACGAGGCCTTCAAAAATTATAAGAACTTTGGGTGTTTGGTTTGTTGGTGTTCTCGCACTTCAAAAAATGATCAGAATGTCAAAGAACTTCACGTCCCAGCAATGATGTTTTGGCACCATGCCGGACTGTCAGGCCGCAAGAGCTACGTCGAGTCGTGGTCTGGAGTCCCAGGGATGGTGTGCTGGCACGAGTCAGGGGCGTCAAGACGCAACAGTAACTGTGATTCGCGGCGTTGAAGTCCCAGGAATTGTGTTCTCGCACAGTTCAGGATTTTCAAACAGTTATCTTCCAACGGGGCACTTCCCTCAGTGAAAATGAACCCTTGTAATGGGGCCGATGAAGAGGGAACTTGGAGGGAGAGGTTATTGCAATAATGTTGATGTGTCTTGGGTTTACACTGGTCCTCCTGCTCCTCCTACTCCTCATCATCATGCTTCTCCGTATCATTGTCCTTCTCCTCTTCATTATGGTTTCCCTCCCCATCATCTTTATCCTCATCCCCATCCTTTTTGTATTCCCCCTCAGTATCTTGCTCCTCCTTCCCCCTCCTGCCAAAATGGCTCCAAAAGGCCTCTACGAGGCTCCTAAGACATCTCGCCTGGGCATCGGTTCTGGATTGGATGGCACTCCTGCATCGGCTCCCTGGGAATAGGTAGGAGTCAGTGTCCCACGGATCATTCTGGGCGCCCCTCCCCTGCCACGAAAAACTCTGGAGTCATAAACTCACTCGCGGCGCCCCTACAAGTGGCGCCTGTCAACTCCCCGAAGAAGATAGCACGGAGGAATGCGCGGGTGGAAGTTCCGCTGTATTTTACTCACCTCTCTCATCGGGGCAACCCCCTGAGTACAGTCGGGCCGCTGGCCCAAGGAAGGACAAATCAGGAACGAGGAGAGCCTTCTTTCCCAAGAAGCCCACGAAGTGCGAAGGGGCCCTTTGGGGGGGGGCTCGCCGCTCCCAAAAAAGCGGAAACCGCATGCAAACCGAAGGAACGCCCGAGCCCCTCTTGAAAAGTAAGTGTTCCTAATTCAGCGGCCCGACTGTACCCATCGGTCGGCAGAAGTAGGTAGAAGCATGAAGTAGGAAGGCGTTGGAAATAGATTGGGTTTCCGCACGCCTCCTGAAGAGGAGGGAAGAGGGAAACCCCCTCGACTCTTGAAGTAGGAAGGCGCTCAAAGTAGATTGGAATCTGGGAATCCAAAAATACCTACTTTCAACGACCGATGGGTATCGTTGCTGGATGGGCTGGGGGGGGGCACGCGAGGCGTCGAGAATTGCTCAAATGCCGTGTCACAACTTTCCTAGGCAACATCCGCGGTGAACGAAGAGATGCAGCTCGCCATGCATGTGCCACGCATGCCCAACACCATGACCTTCTCCACATCGGCTTCCACGCTGCAGCAGAGCACCGCGATGCGCGCATGTCACCATCGCGGAAAAAAACCTAGAACATCTCCTCCCTCGGCAACTTCCTGCAAGTCCGAGCCAAGGCAGAAGCCGAACAAGCGGAGCCGCCGCGCAGCCGAGACGCGCCGAAACCGTCCCGAGCTGGCCCCAAGACCGCCCCAAGACGGTTCGAAGTGGCCACGAAGCCTCACCTGACGCCTCCCAGAGGCCCCAGAGTCCTTCCAAAACCTCAGTGAAAGTTGTGTGTGCGCGTGCGTGCGTGTGTGCTGTGCCTTCGTTCCTTGTCGCTCGCGATGGGCTTCTGAGGCCTCAGGATGGCTTCCAGATGGCCCCAGAAGCCCCAAGAGAGGCTCAAGAGGGCCCAAGGGCGGCCCAAGAGCGCCTCGAGATCGCTCCAGGAGGCGATCCTCAAAGACGGGTTCCAAGACCGCCAACACGCTTCCAAAAAGTCCCCAGAGGCCCCAAGAGTCCCCGAAGAGGCCCCCAAGAGGCCCCAGGAGGCCCCCAAACGGCCCCAAGGAGGCCAAGGGGCCCCCGAGAGGCGTCTCAGAAGGCCTCTGACTTACAACCCAGGCATGGTGGCCGGATGGGCCGAGGAGGAGGAGGAGGAGGAGGAGGAGAAGCTACCAGATAGCCTTCTCGTTGGCTACACGTGCCGCCGCTGCTGCCGCATCGGTTGCACCAGTGCGCGCCTGCGGCGGTCGTGTCGAGGGCCGTCGCCGCCTTCCCGCCTGCAGAGTCCTCGGGCGCCCTCGGGCGCTCAGTGGCCGTTGCCCGTGCTGCCCCATCTGTCCTGCCTCCATCAATCCAGCCTCCTCCTCCTCCTCCTCCTCCTCCTCTCTTCCTCCTCTCCCTCCTTCCTCCTCCTCCTCCTCCTCCTCCTCCTCCCTCCTCCTCCCCCTCCTCCCTCTCCTCCTCCTCCCTCCTCCTCCTCCCTCCTCCTCCCTCCTCCCTCCTCCTCCACCCCCTCCTCCTCCTCCTCCTCCTCCTCCTCCTCCTCCTCCTCCTCCTCCTCCTCCTCCTCCTCCTCCTCCATCAATCCGACAATCCGTCAATCCACGACTGCCTGATCCAGACGCCGCCGCGTCGAGAAAAAAACAGCATACGATTGTTGTTATTCTCTGCCTGTGGGGTCCCTCGCCAGGGCCCAGGACCGTAAAAAAAGCTCGAGATGATAACCCAGTCCCGGCTCCAGACGTCGACGGCGCGAAAGAATCATGACGTCGCGGGTCCGGCAACGGAGCTTTCGTTGGAGCGCGCATCCATTCTGAGCCGCCGCCGTTCCCTCATCCTCTTTAAGAGTGATGCCAGGACAAAACGCCACAAGCGCCGACAAGACACTGCAACGCCCTCGTCCTGGAGGTGGCATGGAAGGGGCATGAATTAACTACGCGTGCACTCCTGGACCAAGTCGCACTGCACATACCGCACTGGGCCGCATTGCGCTGCATATTAGTTATATTGCGTACGTCATGTGTTGTGTCGACAGGGTTACCTTAAATGCGTTGTGCTGCGTAATGTGAACTGAATTGCGCGTATTGGTGTGTGTGTGTGCGTGTACCTGACTTGCCCATTGCGTACTGTGGGCCGTGTGTTGTGCAGAATGTGGCGTTTTGTGCGTTTCGTTATGTGCGTTGTGCCAAATGTGGCGCGTGGTGTGTAATTTGGTGAGTGCCGTGTCTTGGGCGCTGCGTCTAGAGAATGTGTTGTGGCGTGCTGTGTGGTGTATCGTGCATGGATTGTGCGATGTGCGTTTGGTGTTCGTGTGTTACATTATGTGTTGCGCATTGTGCCATGAGTAGTTTGCTTATTGTGCTGAAATTGTAAACGTGTGCGCGCGCACGTGTGCGACGCACTGCGGAATCTCCCACGCGAAGGCTCGCTGCGGCGCCTCTTCTGCACGCGACCGCCACGTCCAGTCAACCCACCTGCTACCCCATGCGGAAGTCGACGAAGCGAATCCCGGCCAAGTGGTCGCCACGATGTCACCACTTCACCGCTAAAGGAAAAAAAGCACGTGTTGCCGCGATCCAATGTGGCCCCGCGTCTAAGGGCCCAGCCCAGCGCGCTTGCACCGCGCCATTCGCTCGACTTGCTCTTCCTCGTCGCCGCGCGCAAGCCAGCGACCGCCAAGCAGTGCGCGTGTGTGGGTGCGTGCGCGCGTTTATGTGATGTGTGTGCGCGTGTTTGCGTGCGCATGCGTCTGCGCGCGTGCGTCTGCGCGCGCGCGTGCGCGTGAGTGCACATGTGCGCGCGCGCGCGAAAGCGCGTTCGCGCGCGCGTCGCGCGCGCGTGCGCGCGGGCACCTCCGGCGTGTCTCCAGGGCACCGCCTGGCTGGATTGTACCTCTGGGGCACCTCGTGGTACTCGGTCGGGTTCTGCCTGGCCTACACCACATACGCGCTGCCCGAAGCATTGGTTTTCCCGCGCCCCTCGCGGGCGCGCGCGGCAAATTCCACGCGGCACCGTTCGCGGTTGGCGCCTTGGTCCGTCTGTCAGCTGGACCCGCGGCGGATTTACCGAATGGCTGCATGCGCCCTGACATGGGACACGGGCCGGCATGGCCGCGGACCTACATCGCTGCATCCTGGCGTCGCACCTGGGCGCGCGCGTCCGCAGCTGGGGCTGCAGTTCGCTGCCCCTGCTGGGCTTTTCAGCCGCATGTCAGCCCGATCCGCCGGCAGCTTTCCACCGCGGCGGTTCGTCGGCCCCCTCCCCTTTGGATCGCGGGGGTCGCTCGGCCCTCGCCGCCGTCGGTCGGTCGCGGGCAGGCCGCGTCGCGGGGCCTTACGCCGTCGCCTCTCCCCCTTACTTCTGCTCTTGCTGCGTCCTTCCCCCGACCGCCTGCCCCTCTTCCCGGGCCACCCCCACCGCGGGGGTCTGTTTTCTCCTGTTTGAACGCTGGCGCAGCCCGTTGGCGGGTCTGTTTTGCCCATCTTCTCTTTTACGTCGCCAGTCGGTCGGAGCGGCGCGACCTTTGCGGTGACGCGCACAATCTTGTGGGCCTAAATGGTTGCCCCGTCTTGCCTGGTTTTGCTCTCGCCCGCCTCGCCAGCAGTCCTTCGCGGCCGTGGTTGCGCCCGGGGTCTGCCGTCTTAGCGCTGTCGTCTACATTCGCTCGGCCATGCAGGCGCCCTGTCCACCACCCACGCGCGCCGCCGCGTTTCGCAGCTGCTTCTCGCGGTCGCCCGCGCTCGGCTCTGTTCTGTCTGTCCGAGCTAGCCTCGGCCGCACGACAAACTTTATCACGCCGGCCTCGTGCACCCTGTCGCACGGCCCCTCAATCCGCCACCTGCTCGCCGCAAGGTCGGCGGCGATGCTCTGTCGCGCAGTTCCCCTGCGCGCATGCACCGCTGCCACGTCGGCTGGCCTGGCAGCCTTACACTTGTTTATGTTTCGCTGCTGCCCCGTCGAGGCTTCGTCGCTGGACTCCTTCATCATGGCGCGTTCGACTAAGTCCGTTCGCAACTGGCACCTCCATCCGCCGACCGCGCCCGAGGCCCCTCCGCGCCGCTGACTTACAAGTGCGCGCGCATGCCTGTGCGAGACGACGCTCAATCGCAATGAACACTTCCACCTGCTTCCCGCGCTTGAGAATCCTCTGCGCCGCCGAATTGAAAAATGCGCGCGCGCGTGCGCACGCATGTGCGCGCGCGTGCGTGAGTGCGTGCGTGCGTCGGTGCATGCTTGCGCCCGCGCGCGCCAGCGCGCGCGGGCGGGCGCGGGCGCGGGCGCCGGCGCGGGGGCGGTCGGGGGGCGCGGGCGCGGGGGCGCGAGGACGGGGGCGTTGGCGCCAGGGCGCTCGGGCGCGTGAGAGCGTGGGCGCGGGTGCGTGGGCGCGGGGGTGCGCGGGCGCGGCGCGCGCGCGCGGGGCGCGCGGGCGCGGGCGGGCGCGCGGCGTGGCTGCGCGGGCATGCGGGCGTGCGTGAGCGTGCGGATGCGTGGGTGCGCGGGTGCGTGGGCGCGCGGGCGCATGGGCGCGCGGGCGCGCGGGTTTGCGCGCGCGTGGGAGTGTGTGTGTGTGGGGGGGGGGGCGTGGGTGCACGCGCGCGCGTGCGCTTGCGCGCGTGTTCGCGCATGCGTGCGTGCGTGAGTGCGCGGGTATGTGTGCGCACGTGTGTAGGCGTGGGCGGGTGCGCGCGCGGGCACGCCCGTCTGCGGGCGTTCGCGCGTGCGCGCGCGTGCGTGCGCGCGCGCAGGCGCATCTGCGCGCGCGCGCGCGCGTGGGTGCGAGCGCGTCCGTGCACGCGCTTTCGCGCGCACTCGCGCGCGCGCGTGTGCGCGCGCACCCGCGCCCGCACTCGCTGGCACGCGCGCGCACGCGCGTCGTCGCCGCGTTTCGTAGCTGCTTCTCGCGGTCGCCCGCGCTCGGCTCTGTTCTGTCTGTCCGAGCTAGCCTCGGCCGCACGACAAACTTTATCACGCCGGCCTCGTGCACCCTGTCGCACGGCCCCTCAATCCGTCACTTGCTCGCCGCAAGGTCGGCGGCGATGCTCTGTCGCGCAGTTCCCCTGCGCGCATGCACCGCTGCCACGTCGGCTGGCCTGGCAGCCTTACACTTGTTTATGTTTCGCTGCTGCCCCGTCGAGGCTTCGTCACTGGACTCTTTCATCATGGCGCGTTCGACTATGTCCGTTCGCAACTGGCACCTCCATCCGCCGACCGCGCCCGAGGCCCCTCCGCGCCGCTGACTTACAAGTGCGCGCGCATGCCTGTGCGAGACGACGCTCAATCGCAATGAACACTTCCACCTGCTTCCCGCGCTTGAGAATCCTCTGCGCCGCCGAATTGAAAAATGCGCGCGCGCGTGCGCACGCATGTGCGCGCGCGTGCGTGAGTGCGTGCGTGCGTCGGTGCATGCTTGCGTCCGCGCGCGCCAGCGCGCGCGGGCGGGCGCGGGCGCGGGCGCCGGCGCGGGGGCGGTCGGGGGGCGCGGGCGCGGGGGCGCGAGGACGGGGGCGTTGGCGCCAGGGCGCTCGGGCGCGTGAGAGCGTGGGCGCGGGTGCGTGGGTGCGTGGGTGCGTGGGTGTGCGGGCGCGCGGGCGCGCGGGCGCGCGGGCGCGTGGGCGGGGCGCGCGGGCGTGGCTGCGTGGGTATGCGGGCGTGTGTGAGCGTGCGGATGCGTGGGTGCGCGGGTGCGTGGGCGCGCGGGCGCATGGGCGCGCGGGCGCGCGGGTTTGCGCGTGCGCGGGGGGTGCGTGGGAGTGTGTGTGTGTGGGGGGGGGGGCGTGGGTGCACGCGCGCGCGTGCGCTTGCGCGCGTGTTCGCGCATGCGTGCGTGCGTGAGTGCGTGGGTATGTGTGCGCACGTGTGTAAGTGTGGGCAGGTGCGCGCGCGGGCGCGCCCGTCTGCGAGCGTTCGCGCGTGCGCGCGCGTGCGTGCGCGCGCGCAGGCGCGTCTGCGCGTGCGTGCGCGCGCGGGTGCGAGCGCGCCCGTGCACGCGCGTTCGCGCGCACTCGCGCGCGCGCGTGTGCGCGCGCACCCGCGCGCGCACTCGCTGGCACGCGCGCGCACGCGCGTCGTCGCGCGCGCGGCGAAATGCGGAAAAAAACCTTCGGCCCCGCAAGGATTTCACATTCGAGAGCCCCGAAAACGCCACAGCCTGCGCTCGCCCCCTTGCGAATTGCAAAGAAAAGCCAACGTTCAATAGAGTCGGCAAATGCCACCACTCGCGCACCCCGCGCGCGCGCGTCGAAATCCCCCGGACGCCCTCGCCCGCGCGCCGCCGCATGAAGCCCCAGCGAAACGCACGCGCGCGCGTCGGCGCGCGCGCTCGCGCCCTCCAAAAACCACAGGATCCGCAAGAAATTCAAAACCGAGCGCCCCAGAAACATCTGAAAACACACGGTTGTGCAACATCCGTTTTCCGCAACCCAATATTGTTTTGTGTTTTGTGTTGCGCTTTCACTGCGAATTGAAAATGCGAGCGGGTCCTGGCGAATCCTGAAGAAAACAATGCGCTTCCAAGATGCTCATCAAATTCAACCAAACGGGCCGGCGGCAGCATGTCGAAATCATTCGAACGCCCTCGCGCGCGCATTAAGGCACAAACCCCTGTCCAAGATACCACGCGGACCACTCGCGCGCGTCGGCCGCGCGCGCACGCCGAACTCCTTCCAAAACCTCCATCACCGACGCGAGCATACCGTCGTCGTCACTGGCGCGACCAGCATCGGCGCCGCCGGTGGCCTTGCCGTCGTCATCGCAACCATCGCCACCATCACCGCCACTACCATCATTGCGCACACCTTTGTCGACGGAGCCATGATAGCGCGCCTGCCCAACGCACCGACTCGCACTGAACTGCCCTATAAAAAATGCCCAGCGGTCAGCGCCACCGCAGCCGCGTCGGTCGCACCGAACTAGCTGGCCGCTGCGCGCGCGAGCATGCGTGGGGCAGCGCGGCCGCGGGGATGCACCAGCCAACACCAAACACTCATCGCAATAGCCGCCGCATGGGTTGTGCAAACCAAGTTGCGGGCGGGTGGGTGGGGTGATAGCGCGAGCAGTGGAGTTGACAAATGCAAGTTTTCCCTAATCAAGTGCACCACGAAAACTCTCCCTTCTAAAACAATAGATCCCCTACCGGACCCCGTGCCCGATGCAGAATGCGAGGGGGGGAGGCATCTTTATAGCGTGGCGAAACGCAAGGGTTCAGCCGAAGGCACGCCGCCCGCCCGCACCTTGGCGGGCGAAAGGAGAGTTGGGTGGGCGGGAGGGAAAAGCCAACCCGCGCCCGAGCCAGATGGCTACAGCAAGGCGGGAGAGAAGGCGGGAGCAGAAGGGAAGCGGGCGCACGCCTCGCTGTCGATACGACCGAAGGTATCGGCCCAGCACGACCGCGTTGCGTCCCACGTCGAACACGGCGCTGACCTCGCAGCGCATGGCGCT
>CAUYUJ010021660.1:276149-278649 GCA_963575745.1 Prorocentrum cordatum | reverse complement strand
ACTATAAGATCGGTGCGCGCGTCGCCCCAGGGGAGGGCGACGCACATCTAGTATAAGTATGTTGGGGTGACGCCGACAACACATCAGGGAGGAGAGGTACAGTTTGGATCCGACTGGCACCGCGCCCGACCAGACCCCCCAGGAGCTCAGGGAAGTGGCGACAAGAGAATGGTGGGCAGGGGAGGTCCTGGCCTGGATCCGCTTGCACACGCACTCCGCTGGACAACCCAGCGGCACACGAAAGTGGCGACAGTTGAGCTGTGGGTAGCACCCCGGGGAGGGACCCGTTTGGGCACCTCACTCCGCTGGACCTCCCAGCAGCTCACGAGCGGCGACTCTTGAGCAGTGGCCAGCGCAGGGAAGGGAGGCCTCGTCTGGAACCGTTTCGGCATGCTCAGTGCCGGAACCCCCAAAGTCAGGTCAGAAGCCTGACGCCGGATGGCGCGCGAGAAGGGTGAAACAAGACGATTGTTCATACGAGGAGCCCCTTCGGCACCCCGCTCGGCAAGACAGGCCTGATTCAGAATGTCCAGAGCAGGAGGAGGAGGAGGAGGAGGAGGAGGAGGAGGAGGAGGAGCAGGAGCAGGAAGGAGGAGGAGGAGGAGGAGGAGGAGGAGGAGGAGGAGGAGGAGGGGGCGAAGGAAGAGGAGGAGGCGGAAGGGGGGGGGGAGGGGAAGGGAAGGGGGAGGGGCAGGGGAAGGGGAGGAGGGGCAAGGGCAGGGGGAGGGGAGGGCAGGGGAGGGGGGGGAGGGGGGAGGGGGAGGGGCAGGGGCAGGGGGAGGGAGAAGGGAGGGGGAGGGCAGGGGGATGGGGAGGAGGAGGGGGGAGCTTGCGAAAATGGCGACAGCCAGGCGCCAGGCAGCACCCGGGGGGAGGGCGTGGAAGGGAGAGCGGGGAGTCGCGAAAGGACGGATAGGGGGCAGAAAATCCACCCCCACCACCCCGACAAGCAAAGCCGTCTAGTAGACGCACCCAAGGAATGAATCGAACAGGATAGGGCTGTTGAGTAAATGCCCAAAGCCGTTTAGTGAACGTCATTTGTCGGGTCCGGGTGGCTTCTCCCCCTTGAAAGAAGTAGTGCTCAAGAGCAGCACCCAGCAGAGGAGGGGCGGGGGCAAGAGGGGGGCGGCGAGGGGGGAGGGGGAGAGCGGCAGGAGGGACAAGAGGGGAGCAGCAGTGCTCATTTTGCAGAACGAGCAACTGAGGAGGAGGGAGAGAGGAGGGGAGGGAGCGGTCCGGGAGAGAAGCAGCAGTGCTCTGTTCCAAGCGCGAATCCAACACAAGAGGGTTGGAGAAATTCTGCTGTTCAACCCGGGGCCTGCCTCAAACGCTCTCCACGCCTTTCAAATACAGAAGCCTTCCGAAGTCCTCTCTTGACGGTCCCACGACGGCTCAAGACCACCTGAAGACGGCCCAAAGAACACTAAATCCGCCGATCCGGCGTGTGAGTTTGAAGGAGCCTTAGATGTAGAATCAGCTTCAGTTCCTGAGCTTCTGCTCCGCTGGGGGGTGGGTGCCCGGGTGGCTCTGCCGGGGTAGGGGGGTGGGGGGGGGGCGCGCTGTGCTGCGTTTTCTGGAAGGGTTGTCGGGTCGTGGGAAACACAGCCAGAGTTCCACCCCGGATGCCAGAGAGCCCAAGATTGCTGCAAGATATTTCGAAGACGGCCCAAGATGAACCCAAGACGGCCCAAGATGGCGTCATGACGGCCCAAGGGGCCTTCAAGAGGTCTCCTTCACCTACTCCTCCACCTCCCCTTCCACCAACCAGATCGCATCGGGAGCGCCCCCGGATCGGCGGCACTGGCAGGAGGCCACTACAATACTGGCCCAAAGATGGCTCCAAGGCAAGCCAAGACGGCCTCAGGACAACACAAAGACTCGCTCCAGACCAAAAGAGGGCTCGAAGACTCCCGACGGGTCCCCATTAGACCTTCAAAAGGTTCCCAGGGGACCCCAAGAATCCCCGACGTGCCTCCGAGAGGCCAAAAAGACCGAAAGACGTCAGGCTCTGTCTGAGACGATATGCGGGAGCTCCCACGACCACGCACACATGAGCCGCACGCAACCGACCTGATCCCGTGAGCGCACGACCACGCCGCCACGCACTGCTTTAACTCGAGGGGAAACTTTAGGAGTGGAATGGCCCATGGGGGCAAGTACCGACCTGAAATCGGCGATACCTCGCCGATAGATCGGCAAAGAAGCCCCCGATAGCGAATCCGCGTGCCCCAGGGCGTGGGCTGTCGGGCCCCTATCGGCGATCCATGTGGGCGACCGGGGGACGATGCTCATCCCCCCCTTAGCCTGTCTGTCCCCTCCTACCGTTGCCCCTTGTAAGTGAACGTTTTCTGTTCAGTGCGACTGCTTGCAATCGTGCGTCCTATGGGGGAGACTCCGCCTGCTCCACCTGCCCGAAAGAGGTGCAAAAAAACAGCAAAGATCTACTCCATAAGGGGGGAGGGGAGGAGGAGGAGGAGGAGGAGGAGGAGGAGGAGGAGGA
>CAUYUJ010021660.1:199711-276049 GCA_963575745.1 Prorocentrum cordatum | reverse complement strand
GGAGGAGGAGGAGGAGGAGGAGGAGAAGAAGGAGGCCTGGATCCGCCGTGGCCGTTGAACCGATCCCCATCCCCACTGACGTGGCCTTGGGCCCTGGGGGCCGACCTGCCCCCCTTTGGTGGGGATACATGCTGCTCACTTCCTAGACAAGCGCGTTCCACTGCTCGCAGGGTAACTACTCGCAGATGGCCTGGTTCCGCCGCGCGGGAGCTACGAGATATCACATCGAGGCAAGCAAAGATTTGTTTCGGACGCTTGCGGATATAGGCACCTTGCGAGCAGCGGAACGCGCTCGGTGACTTCCAGCTTCGCGGGGCCCGTCCCAACCAGTGGGGAAGGTGCTGTTGGAGCCGAGATACCCTGGCCCAGTGGGGATAGGATCGGTCAGACGATGCTGCCCGGCCGTGCGCGAGCCTCCACCCAGGCACGGCAGCTTCCCCGGTCCACCGCGCCGGCAGCCCGCATCGCCTCCGCGGGTGCCGCGGTGGCGTCCGGGAAGTGGGGGGGGGCGGCGGAGAAGGGGAGCGGAGGCCCTGAGAGGCCAGGGCGGGAGGGGGCCAGAGGACGAGAGGGGCGGGCACGGAAGAGGGGGGGCAAAGGAGGCGAAGACGGAGCAGAAAAGTGTGACAGTACCAAAAGTCTCACGAGATCTGGCTTGATGCTGCCCGCCTGGGCAGAGCTGGAAGCCCACGGCGGCAGGGCCTCCTGAGTCGTGCTTCGAACTTTTGGGCAGGTGTCATTGACACGTTCCGAGAGAAAAAAAAAAAAAACAAAAAAAAAAAAAAAAAAAAAAAAAAAAAACGAGAGGGAAAATGAGGAAGGAGGCGGCGGGGGTGGCATGAGCGCGGGCACGACCTGATCCTGATGCGTCCCCTCGGTGCTGACTCCTGTGTCACCCAGACCCTCTGGCCGTACCCCTGATGCGCTCGAAGATACCGCCCACAAAAAAAAACCTAGAAAAGCCAAAAATGCGTGACTGCATGTATCGGCGCAGTGCTAAATCAGCACAAACGGAAAACGGAAAAAAAAAACGAAGAAACATTTCAAAAAATGCCTGGCCCCTCGCCTCGGCCCTGACCTTGACCCCGGACTCGGGCACCTGACCTCGTCTCTCGGTCCTCATCCCTACCCTTGCTCGTGACTATGACCTGGGCCCCTGACCCAGACCCCACCCTTCGAACCCCGACCCTTGAGAATAACCTTCACACTTGACCCTGGCCAGCATCCCAGGACAGATTTGCCCGTACCCGAAGTTTGATCGACCCTGCCCAAGGACACGTGATCTTGGCCTTGGACCCTAAACCTAGTGCCGGATGCCTGACTGCGAAGCCTGGCCCAGACTGTCGACCCAGAACCCGGCCCAGACCATTGACCCTGACCCCAGACCCTGACAGCTGCTCCTGACTTGCACCCCGACCCTCGACCGTGATTCTTGACCCCCTGAGTCCCGACCATGACCCCTCACGCTTTTCCCGCGCTCACAGGCTGGGCGAGTGCCTCGCGGCCACCTGCGGACTTTCTGCAGCCTCTAGGGTCGCAGGAGAAACACGAGCCTCCGCAACCCCAGGGCGCCTGCCGCAGGAGGAACACGAGCCTCCGCGACAGCAACGCGGCGCAGGAGGCCCCACCAAAACATCTGAACCCTGGACATTCACGCTGACACCAGGCCGTGACCCGTGATCCAGTACCCTGCCTCTGAAATCCCGACCCGTATAACCCTGACCCGTGACACCTCCCCGCTGACCCTGACACGGGGCCCTCGAACTGGTCCCTCACCCTGCCCCTGGCCCTGACCCCATTCCTACCTCTGACCCGGAGGAGGAGGAGGCGGAGGAGGAGGAGGAGGAGAAGGAGGAGAAGGAGGAGAAGGAGGAGAAGGAGGAGAAGGAGGAAGGAAGGGGAGGGATCCATGAGCCTGCCCCGTGGCTCTGGCTCCTCAGACCCAGATCCCGAGCTGGGCCCTCGTTCACTGCCCCAGATCCACGTCGAGGCCGCCTAACCATGGCCCGTGAGCCCGATCCCTGACGATGCACATGTTTTGCCCCCCCCCACCACAAAAAAATGCGGCAACATAGCAGTGCAGATCTGGGCCGTGCCCATGCTGCTGCGGAAGCGAGCCAAGCCCGAACCGTGCCCCGATGCCTAACCACCTCGGGGAGCACGATCCTTAAAAGCCTTACGGTTGAGGGCGTCCGCGCGAGAGAAGGCGCACAAGCCAGCACGATGTGCCGCAGTGCAGCTCGGCTCTCGACGGAGCGCGGACCTGTCGCGGAAAGAAAAACGCACGCTGCCAGAAGGCTTTGCACAGTCGACTAGATCCGCCGTCGCACTCCGTTCGGGCCCCGTTTTGTACAGGCCCGCTCCGCCCAGAGGAGAGAGGGAGGAACAGGAGGATGGTGATGGTGACGCGCCATATGAGGAGGAGGAAGGAGAGGGAGAGGAAGAGGAGGTGAGGAACTCCTCCTTCCCTCTCTGGATCTCTTTCCCTTGCACTGGCAGCTCGGGAAAGAAGGCTGATCTGGGGGCGGGACTGGTGGGGGGTGCCAACAGAGGCAGTCGCAGCACGGGGAGTAGCGTAGCGGAGTTGACCCTTTCAGCAGCTCCCAAATCCGCCGGCCCCCTTGTGGGGCCACCAGGCTGTAGGCCCGTGATTCGCAGTTTCCTGTACCAGTTGTAGTTTCTAGTTTCCAGTGTTAAAGTTCTGCTTCTTGCTGGTTACTGTAACTAGTTGATTGACCGCGCGAGGGGGGGGGAGGCCCAAACAGAATTTTCCAGCGTCCCCTGGGCGCGTTGTCTGAATTGCTGGGGGGGCTCGAAATCGACACCCCTCACGCAGATCCGCGGGGTCAGGGTCCAAAAACACAGGGGATTTGCCACATTTCTGAAATTCGGTGCCACCCCTCACGCAGATCCGCGGGGTCAGGGTCCAAAAACACAGGGGATTTGCCACATTTCTGAAATTCGGTGCCACCCCTCACGCAGATCCGCGGGGTCAGGGTCCAAAAACACAGGGATTTGCCACATTTCTGAAATTCGGTGCCACCCCTCACGCAGATCCGCGGGGTCAGGGTCCAAAAACACAGGGGATTTGCCACATTTCTGAAATTCGGTGCCACCCCTCACGCAGATCCGCGGGGTCAGGGTCCAAAAACACATGGGATTTGCCACATTTCTGAAATTCGGTGCCACCCCTCACGCAGATCCGCGGGGTCAGGGTCCAAAAACACATGGGATTTGCCACATTTCTGAAATTCGGTGCCACCCCTCACGCAGATCCGCGGGGTCAGGGTCCAAAAACACAGGGGATTTGCCACATTTCTGAAATTCGGTGCCACCCCTCACGCAGATCCGCGGGGTCAGGGTCCAAAAACACAGGGGATTTGCCACATTCTGAAATTCGGTGCCACCCCTCACGCAGATCCGCGGGGTCAGGGTCCAAAAACACAGGGATTTGCCACATTTCTGAAATTCGGTGCCACCCCTCACGCAGATCCGCGGGGTCAGGGTCCAAAAACACAGGGATTTGCCACATTTCTGAAATTCGAACCCATCACGCACATCCATCGCAAGGCGTGGTAACCCAAACTGCGAGAACTCCCTCGGCCCTTTAATCGCAAGGTGTGGTAACCAAGCCCGTAAACCATACACGTCTTACCAATCGCCAGGTGTGGTAACCCCTCTTGTGATCAGTTGGTTTTGCTGATTGCGACTCGGCTTCGCATGAAGTTTCGATACTGCTTCACGACAGCGCCAAGGCCTCATGACTTAGCTCTTCCATGGCCCATTCTCCGAGAGAGGGGGCCGGCGGCAGGGGGCGAAGCCCTTACGGATCACTGCCCGCTACCTGTCACCCCGTCCCTGTGGATGACCCCGTCTGGCGCCTGGGCCACGGCGTTGGATGACAAGACTGGGCGACCCCACCGTAGGGATCCAGCTTGGGCCAGCAGTCGATGTGGGCGGGGCCTTCGAACAGTCTTGCGACAGCCTTCCTCGGCTGCTCGCGACGGTCGGCGATCAAAACGGATGCCATCTGACTTTTCAAATGGGACTGGTACAGATGGGGAGGAGGAGAACGAGGAAGGGGGAGGCGGACGAGGAGGAGCACAGGGGAAGAGGAGGGGGAAGGAGGAGGAGGAGGGAGGCAGGAGAATGAGGAGTAGGAGGGAGAGTGAGGAGGAGGAGGCAGGCGAATGAGGAGCAGGACAAACTCGTACCACAGGGCCCCGCTTGGAGGCGCACGTCAGGACCGAGCATGTAGTACTGACTACCT
This sequence comes from Prorocentrum cordatum, assembly GCA_963575745.1. NCBI lineage: Eukaryota > Dinophyceae > Prorocentrales > Prorocentraceae > Prorocentrum > Prorocentrum cordatum. Next base: position 271,779 of record CAUYUJ010021660.1, on the reverse strand, counting down.
ACCAGACCACCCCCCACCCAACCCGAAGACCCGAATTTCGCCCGCATTTCGGGCTGGGGGGGCGGTGCGGGCTTCACATGTGTTTGGGAATGTTCCCCGACCCCTCTCCCCCACTGGAAATGGAGGGCAGATCGGGGCCTTCGGGCTGGGTTGGGGTGGTTTGGTGGGCGGTGAAGTACGAGCATCTGGTGATCTGTCTCTGCCAAGGCGGCATGGCCAGAGAGCGCCCACCCCCGATCGCACGCCACGAGATCTCTTCGAGCGCGCGTCTCCCCCGGTGGGGCCCGCGCAGACGCAGCAGAGGCGGCGGATGTCGTCCTGGCCAGTGCCCTTCTCCGGCTGCGCTCGACGATGCGCTGGCAGCTGCCCTTCTTCAGATGCTCGTGCGGTCGTCGACTGCCCAGCAGAACGGGCGAGCGCGTTCCGCTCACTGCTCGCAGAGGAACTGCTCGCAAGTGGCCTGGATCCGCCGCAGGGCTTATCTGCAACAAACTCCATCGAAGCAAGCACATGTTTTTCGGACGTTTGCGAGTAGGCACTTTGCGAGTGATGGAACGCGCTCGGCGATAGAAGCTTGTCTGGGTGATGCCGATCCCGTGCCGGTGGGCACGCATGATGGCGTGGCCGTGGCCGACTCGCATCGCCTGCGGCCCCGCCCGCGTCGTGTGGCCAGCACCGGTACGGCGCTGCAGCGCCAGCTGGGCTCGTCTCACGCTCTCTGCGTCAGCGCGCCGCTGGGGCGCGCAACCCGCTGGTCGCATCGGTCGTCTCGGGACGCTGGGGGCCCGCCTCACACGAGGGCGACGGTCGGGCGAGGACTAGACCAGCTCAGCGCAAACCCAGCCCAGCCGATTTGGGAAAACTGCACTGCAATTGTTTGGGGTGGCTTCCCAAAATCTGCTCGGCCGATGCGTAAGGCCACCTCCAGGGCCGCGAGTGGCTCCCAAACACAGCTCAGCCAACATCAGGCGTTGCAGGATCCTGCAGGACCTGGCGCTCTGGCTGAACCCCGTCTGCGCTGAAACCCGTCAATTACGTGAAGGCGGACACGTTCTGTGACAACTCGTGGGAGCCTCCCATGTCATCTCGCTGGCTATTGCGGACGGACGCAAACCGACGCTGATCGAGGATAATCTATGCTAGCCAACGCCAATCGAAGAAAATCGGCGCTAATCGACGCTAGATCGACGCTTTCGCATCGATTACCAGACGCTAGCGCACGCGAATGCACTTTAGAAACGGGATCTCGAGGACACACCAAGGCTCCCATGATTTGCCACCCAAGACACGGGTGCACACAGCGCCTCTGGGCCACGAGCACTCGAATCCTGAGCTCAACCCCGCACGCGAGAGGCCACGAGCTCACGGAGCCACAGGCGGCCGAGGCGCCGCTCGAGACCCCTGGAGCCCACGCGCAGGGCCCCCGAGGGCCGTTTGGACAACGAGGCAGCTGAGCCGACCCCCCTACGAAGGGACTTTGGACGAAAAACAAAAAAGTACCCCAAACATATTCAAAAGTAGTTTAAAATAGTCAAAAAATCGTCCCCAGGCTATTGTTTCACTAACCGCATGCCGATGAGAATAAAGTGACCCCCCCCCCTTAAGTCGTTAGAGTTTTTTATCGTCGACCAATAAGAATTTGGTTATCTCCCCCTGAACCCCGAACTTTATTATCCCCTAGTGTTTATTCTCGAAGGTATTCGGTTACTTTGGAATATTCCCCGTGTAGAGGGACACGCCCGACTTAACCCTAGCCACGAGGTACCACGGGGCATGAGCAACTGAATCGACGCTTGAGTGCCCCCCGATGAACGAGGCCCACCCATTGGACAAAGGGCCACTGGCTGGACCACGGCCGCATCGACGCTCAAGCCTCGCTCCACGCACGAAGATCCCGAGGTGCTACGGGTGCACGTGGAAATCAAAGAATACTCGAATCGACTGTGGAGCCACCATGGGGCCTGGCACCGCGGGACCACGATGCACTTGAATGTCAGGTGATCCACTGTACTGCTCCATACACGAACGGGAACTATGCGCTGTAATGACCAGAGAACTTGTCGTGGGGTAGGAAGCCGACAAATATGTCCCACTCCCTTCCCTTTCAATACATTGCGACGGGATCTACTGCCCCGGTGTTCGTAAGAACACATGCAATCATCAAACTGCGAGGCTTTGAAGCCAGCTTTAAAAAGCCATCTACCTCGCGCACGATCTCTTGGTCGAGAGTATCCGCGACCAGAACCCCTACCGAATTGGGGACGCCCGGTGGACGATGTGCCGTGCACATCATGCAACATAAAAACGCGTCATATGGAATCCCACCAGCCCTTTCGGGCGTGAGTGGTTTAGCGGGTATCATCTTCCAACCCCCCTTCTCCCCCCTTCTCTCCCTTCAAGGAAGGGTTCAATTACTCTTCCTTATTAATATACACCCCGCCCACCACCCGGCCGGCGGCCAGCCCGGAACCATGCCGAATCCACGCGGGCCCGCCCCCCAAACCGCATTATGACTCCACATTTGGAGCATGCGCGGCCAACCCGATGCGGTCCCCCTTACCATCCCATGTCAAAAAACAATGCAAAGTACACTTTGGGGTAAAGTCTTGACTCATGTTCGTGAGGCCCGCGAGCACGTTGTATCACTTTTGACAGGGACGGCGGGGGTGTCAACATATTCCCTGCTGCGCGCAGGGCTGCCATCCCTGACAGAAAACAATACAACATGCACCTGCGGCCAAATCTGGATCATGCGCGGCAATTCCGCGATCACTGTCAAATGGTTTTTGACAGCGACGGCCGGGGTGGTGGCGCGTGGCCTGCTGTGCGAAGGCCCACACGACACAATGATGGGCATTGGTTTTCGACGAGGACGGCGGGGGCCGACACGCTTCCCGATGAGTGCGCAGGCGTACCTGACGCACTCTGCACGTGCCCCGAACGTGGCGCACCTGTCGCGGCTGGAGTGTGCGGCACACCTGGCACACTCGGAGCACGTGGCACATCTGGCGCACCTGGCGTGCCTGGCACCCTCGGACCCCAGGGGTGCCTGGCGCACGTGGCGCCCCTGGCACGCGTAGCGCACCTCGTCCAAGCATCGCGCACCTGGGGTCGGCTTTGGTTCCCAGCAGCTGCCCATCCAAAGACGACCGCTGAACATGCTCAGGCTCGGGTGTTACTTATGTGTTGAGAGGGCGGGTGGGAGTGAGCTAGACGGCTTGCGGGCGGGTGGGTAGCTTGTCCCTTCCCATACCCCCTCCCTCATGGACCTGGACGGGAGGTTCCGCGATCGACTGGACCGGGGGGGGGGCTCTAGTTACTCTCCCCCATTCTTTGAACGAACTCTTCTAAGATGGCCTCAAGATGGCCCCCAAGGCTCCCAGGATTGCCCCAAGACGACCCCAAGAGGCGCCCAGGAGGCCCCAAGAGACCCCAAAAAGGTCCCCAAAAGGCTCCCAAGAGACCCCCAAGAGGCCCCAATAGGCTCCTTCGAGGCACCCAAGACGCTCCAAGAGGCCTCCAGGACCGCCAAGAGGCCCACAGGATGTGCTCAAGAGACATTATCAGATACTTCGAGAGGCACCCAAGAGGCCTCTGGTCGTTCTGGTCGCTCTCCTCCTCCTCCCCCTCCTCCTCCTCCTCCTCCTCCTCCTCCTCCTCCTCTTCCTCCTCCTCCTCCTCCTCCGATTCCTCCTCCATCCTCTTCCTGTTGGGAAATGGCGGCTTACCAGCCCTTTATTCCACTACATGCTCCCCCACATGAATGATCAGTGCAACTCGCCTGGGCATCGTTTCTGGATGGGCTGGTGGGGTTTCGCGAAGCGTCGAGAATTGTCCACGGGACGCATGGTCAGCTCGTTACAAGTAGAAGGGCATCATATGCGACGAGGAACGGCGAAAGTTCCAGGGGGCCCAGCCTGTCTGTGCCAGAATCCAAAGTCACCAAGGGAGAGCTGCCGGGCGGGGGTTCTCCAAAACTGGTAGAAGAACCTGTCTGCGTGACCAGTGGCGTCCTTGGACTGCCGACCAAGGCCCCTGTTCGTGTCGCTTGATCCTGACTGATCCTCACAAGAACCATGTACTGACGGGTGGTGTCTCTGAGCGCCCTCATCGTGGGAAGCGACCGCAGTCAGCTGGTCACGGTAAGGCCTCTCGAACCCTGAGATGCCACTAGAATCCCTGTGCTTGCACCCCACATGATCTCGACTGGGCCGACACAAGAGCAAGGTCCTGTGGATGGATCCCACAGGATCACCGCGTGGCCAACTCAGGACCAGAACAAGTCTGTTGTGATCCCGAAGCACGACACGGGACCTACAGAGGAAAACGAGTCCTGCAGCGTGTGTTCGGTGGCAACTCATGGGAGCCTCCCATGCCGTCTTGTCGGCTCTTGCAAATCGACGCTAGCCGACGCTAGTCGACGCTGAATCGACGCTAATCGACGCTAACCGACGCTAAATCGGCGCTATCGCACCGACTCCCAGACGCTAGTCGACGCTAATCGACGCTAAAGACAAAATTAAAAGGGTACGCCAGGCTCCCATGACCTGCTGCCGAAATCGTGGGCAGGGAGCGACCACCCCCGACGAGGACCACACGGCCCACACAGACGGCGGCAGGATGCCGGGGCCCCGAGCGAAAGCAGGACTCCTGAGAGCGGACCCGAGAATCTCTGGTCGAAGCTTTTCTTTTGAAGGGGAACTGGGACACACAAATAAATACACACAAATAAAAATATCCCCCATATTTTCCCATATTTTCTGGGTTTTTGTCTTCCCCCCCACTTCCCATATTTTCCTATATTTTCCTGGGAGTCGACGATTAATTGTGTCTGTGTGTTTCTTTCCCTCCTGATCTTTGCGCGGCACGAATCTTGCGAGCGAATCCCACATGTGCGTGGCCAGGACTTCGGCGGATGCTGAGCCGAGGGGCTGCCACGGAGTCGACGCTGACGTGCCTGGCCGGCGGCCGGGCGAGTCCAGCCTGCGCCACCGTCGGGGCTCACTCAGAGTCCTCCGAGTCGGTGGCTGGAGGCTTGCCACGAAAGTCGTCCCACAAGGCCGAGCCAGCCTGAAAAGCGAGGAGCTCCGTGGGCTCCTATGGAGTGGAGGAGGAAGAGGATGGAGGAAGAAGGCAAAGACGAGAGGCGCACTGTGCCATGGCAGTGCAGATCGGCAGCGGAGAAAAAATGGAGAGGTGCGACGAATGCAGAGGATGAAGCGCGGTGCGTCACTTGCGTCAACTTTGCGCACGGCTAGACCCAGAGGCCAGAGGGCCCTCGCGATTGCGCCCCTGGGGAAAGATGTGTTAGAAGAGGCGGCGGGAGTGGATGCATCAGAGCTTGAGCATCGTTGAACCGATCCCAATCCCCACCCACTGGCATAACCAGGGCCCCACTGGCCAATCTACCCCCCTACATGGGGATATGGGCTGTTCCCTTCGGGTCTCGAGGGGCATATCCCTCACTGGGGGGGGGATGGTGGGGGGGAGATATCGTGGCCCGGTGGGGATGGGGGTAGGTTGAACGACACTGTGAGGCTGCGAACTCAAAGGGCTGGGAGGAGGCGCGAGAGGAGAGGGGGTTCGGCTGCAGCCAGCAGCAACGCCTCCGACGTTCGCCACTGTCTCGGGAGCGAGGCTGAGTGCGACAAAATACCCTGCCGGCATCGGAAAACAGCAACGCATCCTGCAGCTTCACAGACAGCCACCAGATGCTGTCGAGGATGGCCAAAAGCTTGCTAAAAGTTTGGGTTCACACCTAAAACAGAACTCTTTAATGTTGAACACCCGTGCTTGTCTGTTGTCTTCTGAAGCCAAGGAAGCGCCTTTGGTCTAGAATCCCCCGATTATCATCCTGCTCCTGCTGCTCCTTCTCCTGTTCGTTCCTTCATCCCTCACTCCCTCCTCATCGTCCTCCTTTCCAGTCTTCACACCAGCGAAAGGAACAATCTTCCGTCAAGCTGGTGGATAGCTCTTCTGACGCCGCCACTCCGCAGCGAGCGCTTGGGAAAAAAACAGGCAACGGCAAATCTAAGGCATCCGTCTTCTGAATTTGAGGCACGGAATTCCTGGAGCCCCACCGTGATAGAGACAACCGCGACGGCGTCGTACGAGTTCATCACAGATGTCTCCTTTAGATGGAACGCAATGAGATCTTGAACTCTGATGAGGAAGACCAAGAGGCACCGGCACTGGCTACTCCCTGGACCCCTGCAGGAGAGCGTCCTGACCATGATCCTGAGGCGAATCCGGCCATTGCGACGAAGGATCCCCGAGGAACCGAAAAATGCAAAAACGAGGACCGCGCAATGAAACTGAGCAATGAACAGAAATATATTCGGCAAGGAAAACTACAAAAAAATCTATAACAATACTTCTTTCTCGTCTGGGTCGCTGGCTGCAATCTGGCGGCCTCGACGACGACGACGACGACGACGACGATCCAGAAATAAGTGGCTAATCGCCCAATCCCCAGTGGGGCGCTACAACACCCCCTGGGCATTTGTTAACCGCTTGGTGTGGGATCATCGATGTCTGAGCGCCTCTTCCTCGAGCGTGCTGGTGGCGACGAGCAGCCGTCTGAAGGGCAGCCTGGCGGGGGCTCCTCGGGTGCCCACGGAGGGCTTCGGCGAGGCCGGGCGCGGCAGGAGCCGACCCGAGATCGCTCGGCGAGTCCGGGCCCCTCCGGGCAAAGAGCGCCAGCACCTCCGGACGACCCTGGAAGTCTGTGCTCCTTCGTTCCCCGAGCTCGGAGCCAGCTGGGGCGCTGAAGTGGCCAAGCGCTGGCCCCAGCCAAGCAGCAAGGGGGAGGAGGAAGGGGCCTACGCGTCACCACGGCTGGACGCGGCGCAAACAGATGACAACTTCGACCCCTGGAGGGATCCGCGGCCTGGTCTTTTCGTGAAATTGCCCTCGTCCCCCCCATTGATCGATTTTTCTGGGCCCCGTCAACCCTGAAGCGTGATCCTTGCAGCAGCCGTGACGCCTTCTACATCTGCATGAGGATAGGATCTGGCTTGTGGTGCGCTTGTGATCCCAGGGTGTCTTATGTGCCCCGTGCGCTCTGCGCCTCTGTGCACCATGTGCGCTCCGTCCGTCCCGTGAGCCCCGCGTGCCCCATGTTTGCGCTCGCGTGTGCACGAATTGGGGCATAGGCCTGGAGGCACTTATCACCTCGAGCGCTGGCTGTACTACGTAGCTTGCATCACATAGCTTCCAAAACATAGCTTGCACCACGTACAGTGCACCACAGAGCTTGCACCACACAGCCTGTAGCTCATTCAGTACACCACAAAGTTTTCACCACAGAGACTGCACCACAGACGTTGCACCAAGTAGCTTACACCATATCACTTGCTCCAAAAACAATGCACCACACAGGATTCAACCACAATTCGGGGTCCACAGTGGCAGGCCGATCGACATCGATATGTAGTGCGTAGAGAGAGAAAGGAGTGAAAGATGTGTGTGTGTGTGCGTGCATGTATGTGGAATCATACAACGCTATATACATATAATCTATAAATGTATATGTGTGTGTATCTAAATGCAGTCTTCTATAAATATAGTCATGCATATATGCATACATACATGCGTACAAGCATGCATGCATGCATAACTACCTGCATACATATACACGCGTGCATGCATGTATGCATACATGCGTGCAAGCATACATACATACATCCAACCAGACCTACATACATACACATATACATACATGCATACATACACACATACATACACACATACATACATACATACATACATGCATACATACATACATACATACATGCATGCATGCATGCATGCATACATACATACATACATACGTACATACATACATACATAGATACATACATACATACATGCATACCTACATACATACATACATACATGCATGCATGCATGCATACATATACACATACATGCATGCATGCACACATACGTGCGCATTTGCATACATACATACATAAATTACCCTGTGGCGTACCCAACCCATTTGCACCATGGGAAACGAGGAGTTGGCCGAAACTTGCATGGACAATCAAATTGCAGGATCCGTTGTTTGATATGTAAGCTATTTGGGACACGCGCCTATGGCATGATGCGCAGGAGAACCATACAAGAACGAGGGGCGACAACTACAGGCCCGAAGAGGACATGGGGAGTCGGGAACGAAGAGCAAGAGAAAGACGTGCGGGAAGCCCACTGTGCTGTGCCCCTCAGCAGCCCTCGAAAGTGGCGACAGTTTCACAGATCGCAGCCCCCCAGGGATGGCGAGGTCTAATTTTAGTCTGCGGTGAGTACCCACTGTGCTGTGCCCCTCAGCAGCCCTCGAAAGTGGCGACAGTTTCACAGATCGCAGCCCCCCAGGGATGGCAAGGTCTAATTTGAGTCTGCGGTGAGTACCCACTGTGCTGTGCCCCTCAGCAGCCCTCGAAAGTGGCGACAGTTTCACAGATCGCAGCCCCCCAAGGATGGCGAGGTCGAATCTGAGCCTGCGGTGAGTACCCACTGTGCTGTGCCCCTCAGCAGCCGTCGAAAGTGGCGACAGTTTCACAGATCGCAGCCCCCCAGGGATGGCAAGGTCTAATTCGAGTCTGCGGTGAATACCCACTGTGCTGTGCCCCTCAGCAGCCCTCGAAAGTGGCGACAGTTTCACAGATCGCAGCCCCCCAGGGATGGCGAGGTCTAATGTGAGTCTGCGGTGAGTACCCACTGTGCTGGTCCCCTCAGCAGCCCTCGAAAGTGGCGACAGTTTCACAGATCGCAGCCCCCCAGGGATGGCGAGGTCTAACCGAAGTCTGCGGTGAGTACCCACTGTGCTGCGCCCCTCAGCAGCCCTCGAAAGTGGCGACAGTTTCGCAGATCGCAGCCCCCCAGGGACGGCGAGGTCCCGCTCAGGTCCGCGCGGTGCCCCACTCTGCAGGGCCCACCAGCAGCCCTCGAAAGCGGCGACAATCTCGCAGATCGCAGCCCCCCAGGGACGGCGAGGTCCCGCTCAGGTCCGCGCGGTGCTTCACTCTGCAGGGACCCACTAGCAGCCCTCGAAAGTGGCGACAGTTTCGCAGATCGCAGCCCCCCAGGGACGGCGAGGTCCCGCTAAGGTCCGCGCGGTGCCTCACCCCGCAGGACCCACCAGCAGCCCTCGAAAGTGGCGACAATTTCGCAGATCGCAGCCCCCCCAGGGACGGCGAGGTCCCGCTTAGGTCCGCGCGGCGCCTCACTCCGCAGGACCCACCAGCAGCTCCCGAAAGTGGCGACAATTTCGCAGATCGCAGCCCCCCAGGGACGGCGAGGTCCCGCTTGGGTCCGCGGTGGGCACCCCCTCTGCTGGCCTCCCCAGCAGCCCTCGAAAGTGGCGACAAGTTCACAGATCGCAGCCCCCCAGGGACGGCGAGGTCCCGTTTGGATCCGCGGTGGGTACCCTCTCTGCTGGCCTCCCCAGCAGCCCTCGAAAGTGGCGACAGTTTCACAGATCGCAACCCCCCAGGGACGGCGAGGTCCCGTTTGGCTGGCCTCCCCAGCAGCCCTCGAAAGTGGCGACAGTTTCGCAGATCGCAGCCCCCCAGGGATGGCGAGGTCAAAGGCAGGGGGGAAGAGAGGGACGGGAAGGAAGGAAGGAAGGTTCGCGCGAGCAGTGCTCTATTCAAAACGAGAACCCAACGCAGGAGGGTTGGGAATACATAAATACGTGCAGACAGGCAGCCAGGCATACATACATGCACGTATACCGATACATAATACATACATGCATACATGCATGCATGCATACATGCATACATAGACATATGTGCATACGTACGTATAAACGTACATGCGTACGTACATATGTGTGTATAATAATTATATATATATATATATATATATATATATATATATATGGTCCCCCCCCCCCCCCCCCCACCCCCCCCCCCCCCCCCCCCCCCCCCCCCCCAGCGCACCCCAAACCACCCACGACCACAAATCCATCATTGATCGTTTGCTCCTGCTGCTGCTCCTCCTCCTCCTCCTCCTCCTCCTCTTCCTCATTTCCCTCCTCCTGCTTCTCTGCTTCTTCCTCTGTTTCCTCTCTTTTCTTTCTCCTCCTCCTCTCACCCTCCTCCTGCTGCTCCTCCTCCTCCTCATCCTCCTTATGAGAAGCCTTACAAAAGGGGCTGCTCTCTAAGGAAACCATATGAAAACACAGATATTCCTAATATGTTTGAATGCTTTGGCAAGGAAACCCTATGAAAACACAGATATTCCTGATGTTTTTGATGGTTTTCGTTAGGAAACCATGTGAAAACACAGATATTCCTGATAGTTGTTGGTTTTCTAGCAAAGGGCGCCCCTCCCCCTGCTCCCTCCCCAGGTCCACGCCCCTCAGGGACAATGCGCCAGGCAGGAACACCTATGAAAACACAACTATTCTTAGTATTTTGAAAGGTTGTCGCACAGAAACCTTGTGAAAACACAAATATTATTAATATGTTGTTGGTTTCTGTAAGGAAACCATATGAAAACACAGATATTCCTGATATTGTTGGTGGTTTTCGTTAGGAACCCCCCCAAAAAAAAAAAAAAAAAAAAAAAAAAATGCTGTTTTCTTGATACGGGCGCGCTGCAAAGGCTGGTGGCGCAAGAGGAAGAAGGGCGCCCGTCTCCAGAAAACCACAAAATGTCAAGACTATCTGTGTTTTCACAAGGTTTCCTAACGAAAACCATTAAAAATATCAGGAATATCTGTGTTTGCACATGGTTTCCTTATGAAAACCATCAAAAATATCAAGAATAGCTATGTTTGTATATGGTTTTCTTGTCAAAAACTTCAAACATATCAAGAATACCTGCGTTTTCATAAGAGTTCCCTTACGAAAACGATTAAAACTATCAGGCGCGTGTGTGTGTGTGTGCGTGCGTGCGTGTGTGTGTATGTGTGTATGTGTGCGTGCGTGTGTGTGTGTGTGCGTGTGTGTGCGTGTGTGTGTCACAAGGCTTCCTCACGACAGCGGCCGCAGCATGGACGGGACTTGTGTTTTCACAAGGTGTCCTTACCAACGCCTTATGGACCCTCTGTGTCTAGCTTTGGGCAGCGGACCTTGCTCAGCCGATCGGGAGACGTGGGCAGCAAACGGTGAGGAAAGGAAGAACAAGTTCACAAATAATATGAGGGTGACGACGACGTGGCGACAACGTTTTCTGGAAGGTAGCGTTTGCGGTTGCTGCTGTGACTCCCTCGTCTTTGGCATAGTCGGGGCAGCCAGTGTACAATCGATCAGCATTTATAATATCGAGGGGCAGCGTTGGCCGCTGGCTGCCCCCCGCCGAAGCGGCCGCCCGCTCATTCCGACGCATCGGCATTCATTCCGCCGCCCAGGCCGAGCGGATCGCCGTTGTCTGCATCGGCGAGCGCAGCGGCGAGGTCCTGGCTACTGGGCGCGGCGGCGGCGCCGCGGGCCTCTTCGGGCGAGCTCGAGAGGTCGATCTCGACCTCCGGGATGCTCCCGAACGACCTCGCCCAGCAGATGCGCTTGGGCAAGGGCGGGAGGGGCTCGCGGGCCGCCGACGAACTACTGCCGCCCTCGGCGCCGTCAGGCGGCTGCTCCTCCTTGACCGAGAGAGGCAGGGGCACGGAACCCTTGTCCAGCAGCGCCTTCATGAAGCGGAGCTGCTTGTCCCTCAGCGAGTTGTATTCCTCGGCGTCCCGCATCACGCCGTTGTGGATGTAGTCGTAGAGAATATTCCCCGCTGCCTTGGTAATGTAGTGGCCAACCTTCGGGGCCCTCGTCACGTCCGAGTCCAAACCCGCCAAGCGCTCGAACACGTCATTGGGGGTGTTCACGACCGCGGAGGACCGCTTCAAGAGGGCCATGACGTTCGCTTTGGACATGTCCTTGGGGAACGTGCGCTTGAGCATGTCGAAGAAGTACTGGTTTCGCTTCTGCTTGGCCTCAGCTGGCGACAAGATGCACAGACCGCGCCACGCGTCCATGGTGGGGACAGCCGTCTCGTCGTACATGTTCTCCGCGGCGAAGCGCGCCTGACCCCGAACGAACTTGGCAGCCCCCCACCGCTCCCTCGTCATCGCCTGGAACTGGCCGACGTCCAAGAAAGCCTTCAACGTCTTCGGGCGCTGCTCGAACAAGTCGCCGTCATCAAAGACGCACGGGCAGTGCTTCGTGCCCTCTTCGGCCCTGAAGAAATCCAGGTCTGGCCCCTCTCTGAACGAGGCCAAGCCGCGGCCCCCCAGCTTGTCTGCGTAGTAGTCGCCCATGGCGAATGCCAGCGTCTCCAGGCACGGCGTCTCCCCCTCGCCAGGCTCGCCGACCATGAGGCAGGAGCGGCTCTTGAAAGTAGGCACGATGCGCTTCGCGCGCTCGACGCCCTCGCCCCCTGTGTCGAAGATGAAGATGGGGTGGTACGTGATCTTTTTCGCCTGAATGCCCTGGTCCTTAATGTGCGAGAGAACCTCCTTAATCTTCCCCTCTTTCCAGCTGTGGATGGGGCTCTGCGGGTCGTTCAGCTGGAAGTCGATCCACATCATCTGTTCGCAATCGAAGTTGCCGCGCGGGGCGTTGTCCTTAATGAACTGGTACTGGGATACGGTCATGTCCTGGGGAAGGCACTTCTTCTTCTTCTCCATTTCGCCCTTCTCCTGCGGGGGTAGGTGGTAACGGAAGTGCGTGCCACCGAGCCGATCCATCATGTAGACCAAGACTTTCCACGGCGTCTTGACGTCCGCTCCCTTGCCCCAAGATAGCGTGTACAACACTTCATTCTCACGCAGGAGGCGGTTCTCGACGTCGACCAACGGCTGCGGGCCCGAGAACAGAAAGTACGTGATGATGTCCGCCCCGTCGCCGTCGCCAGCGGGCACCAGTGCCAACTGCATCGTGTAAAGGGCTTCCCAGTTTGTTCTGGGGCGCAATAGCTCTGGCAGACCATTGTAGCCGTTGACCGCCATGGCCTCCCGCACCGCGGCCATGTCGATGTCCCCCTGGTAGTTCAAGACAACGGCAAAGGCATGCTTCATCTTCTTGCAACCTTCAGACGGCATGAGGGGGAGATCCCCTACAGAGTAGAGAGCTGGGGGATCGTCCTGGAATTCCTCTGGGTGCAACGCCGTCTGGTACATCGGGACGGCCGAGCCGTGGCCGCGGACCTTTTCGAATACATGCTGGATCTTCTCGCCGTCCGCCCCCTCGACCTCCAAGCGCGCCCTCAGGGACTTCATTCCGAGGGCGGGGAGGTTGGTCATGAGCAGAGATATACCAGGGGCTTGTGCGCGTGCGAATGTATTCGGACACCCTGCGCAAGCCTGATCAATAGCGGCGGCAGGACACAGCGGGGGCGGGGGCAACCGCAGGGGGCGGGGGCTGAATCAACGACGGCGACGCGACGACGGCGACGGCTGCTCCTGATCATACCCTTGCGGGCGGACTTCCCATGCGGGCAGACTACGTAGTTTTTCTCGAACCTCAGAACCAATATGCACGTCCACACACATATCGCTTGGGCACTCTCGCTGCGCTGGCCCAACATTTCGCCGTGCGGGAAGCAGTGCGGGGCCAGGGTAGGTGGCATTTGAGACGGAGGTATGCAGTGCCTCTGCAGCGGCAGATGGGCTCGCTCACTCGTGCTGCTGCTGGAACAGAGCGGTAAGCATATTGCCCGTCTGCGCCCACAGGTCCTCGCCCTTGTTCCAGTAGCACCACTGGAAGGACCTCACCTTGTTTGCCAGCGCGCGGGAGTTCACCCCGCGGCTGGGGCCAAGGTGGCGCATCAACCCGCCCCAGACGCGGTCAATGATCTGGGTCCCGCACTTCACCCAGATGCGCTTCTTCTTGTTGGAGCATTCATTGTCTGCAATGTCGTGATACCTGACCTTCGTGAAGGCTGGCTTGACCCACACGTACTTGCCGTTCACCTGCGAGGAGCGGCAAAGGGGCCGACTGTCCTTTGCCTGCGCCGACTCTGACAATGCCCACATCGTACCTCTGGTCAAGTGGTCGAGCCAATTGACTCTGCGGCAGAAAAGGGCACCGCCGCAATCGGCGTCGGCGAGGGACGGCCACCTTCCCCTCCTCCACCCACCCACCCAAACACAAACACCAGCGGTCTTCACGCGCTTCTTCATGTGGACGACCCAGCCGTGGACCACGCCGTCAACGCGCAGCTTGTAGGAGCGGGCGCCGTCTGTGTGGAGTATGACTTTGCGTTGCTTGAGCCACTTCTTGGCCAGCGGGGCCCAGTCGCGCTTGCGGATCGGGCCTGGGCCTGGCGCCCCCCGCACTGTTTTCTCTGGGCGAAGCCTGAAGAGGACGAGCGACTTAGGGTCTCCGCGCTGGACAATCCCGCCCCACTGCTCCCACGCCACTGGCTTCTTGGTGCGCGAGGTGGCGTCTGGGTCCTCGCCCTTGGCAACGTCGACCTCGTCCGCCTCGACGTCGGGCCACTCGACATCCTCGCCGAAGCGGATCTTCTTCTCTTCCTGCCGCACGTAATTGGCTCTGGCATCGTACAGAGACTTGTATATGGATTCCGCCAACTTGTGGTTCTTTTTCAGCAGGTAGCGAACTGTCGTCTGCGTGCACCCAGATACAGCGCAGAACAAGATCGCAGCCTGGTCACCAAGCCCAGCATGGGACTTCCCAGCACCGACGCGAAAGATAGGGTGGAAGGCATGGGGCAGTACGCGGCGCTCGCAGTCTCTGCCCTTGCACATGCGCGCCCACCCGCCCCCCTTCGCCCCGAAGTCCTTGAGAGGGCCGAGCGTTGACCTCTGGCAGTACGGACAAGCCACGCCGTGCCATTCGGGCAGGACGCCATCCTTCTTGAGCAAGTTGATGATAGTCCTCAGGGGGCGGTTCACGATGTCCTTCAGGCAGCGCGCCCACTGTTCGCGGTCTCGCCGCGACTTTGTCGTCAAGGCTCCGTGGCGCACGTATGGCACGCTCTTCGGGGCGCGAGTCTTGGGGGCATCTCCCCTCTTCATCTTCATCGCTGCGGTGCGCTTCATGACAGCCTTCTTCTTGCCAGTGCCCTTCAAGAAGGCGCGCAACTTGCCTCTCTTCGCGGGCGGGAAGCACTTCTGGCCCGTGCCCATGGCAGCTGACGGCGGCCGAGCGGCAAGGCCGCGAGGGCAATGCTGCGGGCTCTGGGCCAGCGCCCCGACGACGGAAGTGAACGCTCGAACCAAAACTGCTGCGAATTCAACGAAGACGAATGCGAGGTGGAGGGGTGCCAACGGGGAGGCAACGCTTATGCGATGGCTCGGCTGGTCGCCATCCGCATCGAAGACGACTTGGCGGTGAGGCGGTAGTCCGAGGGCGGCCTGGGCGCGGCGTTCCATGAAACCCTAAGTCGTTGACCAATCCACACCCTCGACATGTGTTCGCGCAAGGGCGTCAGGCGATGTCAGCCACGCGGCGCACGTCCGAACCTGGGACGCAACCGAATAGCGCGCGCGGCAGCGCGCCGCTGATGCACGAGGAGCGCACTCGAAACGAATCGTCGTTTTTGTTTGCAACAGGCAGGGGCGCAAGACAATGTCCGTCTGCGTGTTTCTAATGAACCGAGCTTTTGGCCAAGCAGCGATTTCGATGTGGAGTAACAAGCATTCTGATAGGCCCTGCGAAAATATATCTGTAAACTATATACAGCGCGCACCAGAAGCAGGCAAACATTCGCCGTGGCTTTCTTCTAGCCACACTTTCGCAATACCTGCCACGAGCGCTGCGGAGACTGACAGGGAGAGAGGGAAAGAGAGAGAGGGCAGCGCGAGAGAGATGGAGAGAGAGACAGAGAGAGAGAGAGAGAGAGAGAGAGAGAGAGAGAGAGAGAGAGAGCGAGATGGACAGATATAAAAGGAAATAACAACTTACAGAGTGAGAGAGAGAGAGAGAAGGAGATCAAAACGCCAGGCGCTCAGCCCCAACGCCGAGGCGCATCAGCCTGGCGCGGGCCGCGCCGAGCACCGAGGGCCATCCTCAGGAGCCACTCCTGGGCCAGCTCGTTCTTGTGGTACAGCGCATCCATCGCCTGGCGCAGCGAGCCCGCCCGCTCGCCGATATACCTGCGACTACCCGCCCAACCGCCCACACCGCGCCAGCAATCCCGCATTTATCGTTCGGATTGCGGGCGTTTGGGCTTGGGCGGAAGAGTGGGTTTGTCGAATGCGAACCTCCACGACGCCAGCATCGCCGCATATCCCAACGAACATCCAAGAGGCCTCAGGTGCCTTCTCGAACAATCGCCATCGAACATGCTGAGCCTGATGAGGGGAGGAGCGTGAGGGAGCCAGGAGGAGGAAGAGAAAGATGGTCGTTGTGGTGCGCTGGGGGGGGCGAGCATATATCTGTATGCATACATACATACATACATACATACATACATACATACATACATACATACATACAAACATGCATACATACATACATACATACATGCATGCATACATACATACATACATACATACATACATGCATGCATACATACATACATACATACATACATACATGCATACATACATACATACGTCACTAACGTATAGACATACCTACATACATGAAAACCGAAATACGTGTATGTAGACATGCATGCATGCATACATACACAAACATGCCGAATGCATGCATACCTAGATGCATACATACACGCATGCATACATACATGCATGCATGCCTAGATGCATGAATATATGCATATGTGTACACACACATGCGCAAACACATACACATGCACGTACACATACATGTGTGTGTACGTATGTGTGTATCATGTGCGCGCATAAACGCATGAGCGCTATCCACCCACTCCTACTAAAATGAACTGTTCCCAACCGTCGTGTGGTGATGGGTCTTCGTTTTGAACCCGAAGTAACCCGCGTCCACTCTTCCTCATCCGCCTCCTCCCCCTCCTCCTCCTCCTCTGCCTCCTCCTTCTCCTCCTCCTCCTCCTCCTCCTCCTCCTCCTCCTCCTCCTCCTCCTCCTCCCTCCTGCCTCTGCCCTCCGCATGTCTCTGCGGCGGCACACCCCTCACACGCTTCGTGGCCCAGTAGGAAGCTCCACCTACGGTCTCAATGGGCCCGACCGCATAGGGTGTCCCTGTCATGTCGGCACACCCCTCACACGTTTCGTGGTCCCATAAGGGGGTTCCACCTACGGTCTCAGAGGGCGAAAACCGCAAGCGGGGCCCGCTCATGTTGGCGCGCCCCTCACACGCTTCGTGGCCCCATCGGGAGCTCCACCTACGGTCTCAGTGGGTCCGACCGCACGGGGGTTCCCGTTCATTTGGCACGCGCCCCACACCCGCTTCGTGGCCCCCACCGAAAGCCCAAATGGCAAAATCCGCATAACACCGTCGCACACATTTCGCTCGCCCCTGCCAGGTTTTCCAGGGCCAATGGGGAGCTCCACCGAAGGCCCAAATGGCAAAGACCGTATGCCACTCATAGGGCGCACAACCGAGCCCAAATGGCATTGTCCGCATGCCACTGCCGCACCCTTGTCGCTCGTCCCTGCGACATTCTTCACGCCCCATATGGAGCCGTACCGAAGGCCCAAATTGCAAAGTCCGCATGTCACCGCCGTACACACTTCCGTTCGTGCCCCTGCCATGTTTTTGCAAGCTAAAAAAAAGAGCTCCACCGAAGGTCTTAATGGCAAAGTCCGCATGCTCTGCGCAAGCCCCATAGGGAGCCCCACCTAAGTCCACCTCCGTCCCCCGTGGCAGGGTTCGCATGGCGCGCCCCCTTCCCCGATTCGGCGTACTACCTCTTACAAGGATCGTGGCCCCATAGGGTTCGCATGGCAGGGAGCTCCACCTACGGCCCCATTGAGTGCTTTCGCATGCAGACTGACGTCTAATTTGAGGTCGGGCATGTCCCCCTACAGGCGGATTTGGGACGAAAAATGAAGAATTCCCGCCAAATACCCCCAAAAAATATTCAGAAATGGTGTGTATATACATATATATATAATTTTCTTGGAGAAAAAAAGTCCCTGCCCCGCAGCCCCTCTACTGGTAAGTCGGGCCTGTCCCTCTACAGGAGGAAAATTCAAAAATAGTCACACAAAAAAAGTCCTGTGACGATTCTTTATCATTTTTTGATATTTAGGGAACATTGTTTGACTATCATTTATTTTTCGTCCAAAATCCCCTGTACGAGGACATGCCCGACCTGACTCTACCGCACTGCCCCGTGGCGCGCAGTATCTGAAGAGAGGCCCACGCCATGCGCTACACGCAGCTGAATCCGCCGACCCTGTCGGCGTGTGTGAGGGGCTTTTCCGTTTGAGTCGGGCGTGTCTGTCGGAGTCGTCGTCTCCGCCCTCCTCAGTTCCATCTGCATGGGCCCTCTTCCTCACACGCGCCGTCCAGAGCCAAATCGAAAAACATCGGAGTGGAATCGAAGGGAAGCCCCTTCCCTTTGATCCCTCCTACGCGCCGGGGGTGGGGGTCCCAGAGGGGAACCAGCTGGGGGGTCCCCGGGGGGGGCCCGGGGGGGCGACACCCAGATACCTTGCTCCCCCGCGCCCCAGCCCCCGCTCCGGCCCTGGCCCTGAGGTCCCCGCTCCGGCCCCGGCCCGGGACGGCCCAGACCAGGGGGCCGCAGCCCGGGTCCCGGCCCCGGCGCCCGAACCCCTGCCCCAGCCCCTGGACTCTGGCCCCAGCCCCGGCCGTGGCCCCAGCCTCGGCCTCGGCCCCAGCCGCGGCCCTGGCCCAAGCCCCAACAGAGCCCAAGAGGCTCCCAAGAGAGCCCCAAGAAAGGCTCCAGAGCGTCAGCGTCGTCGTCGTCGTCGCCGCCGCCGCCGTCGTCGTCGCCGTCCCCCTTCAGGGTCGGCGGCACCACCCGCTAGGACTTCCCAATACGACTGGGGGAAAAAGACGGTATCGACCTTTGAACGTTCAGGGTTCTCCGCATGATGCTATACACGATGGGAAAATGGTTCTGCAATGCTTTACGCGGCCCTAAAGAACTCGGCAAGGTTGTACGGTCTGTGGCGGTCGTCGGTGAGTCCGAGGCAGCCAAACACAAAAAGAGCAAACACAAACGTCCGGATTGGTTGTGTGTTGTTATGTTTGCTCCCCCCCCCTCCACACCACTGGACTGGGACTCCGCTACGCTGGACAGATTGCGCCGCGCCCAAATAGAACTGCTAGAGGGGTCTAAAAGGTTATGTGGTGTATGTCTGGATTGCTCTGGACGGCCTGTAGAAGATAGTAAAGCATTTCAAAGGGCCTTAGAGGCATGTAGAGGGCTCGTGGGGGCTCGTGAGAGCTCCAAAATGTCTTTCGAAAGGCCTGGAAAGCTCTAGACGGCCCCAGAGGACCCAACCAGGCTCTACGTGGGCCCAGACGGTTCTAGAACGCTCCAGAGGGCTCAGGAAAGCCTTCAATGTTCCACTTGTTGTTGGGTGACCTACAGGTATCTACAATGTCCAAGCGCTCTGTAGAAGTCCCTAAAAGATGTTGGCGGTTCAGGAACGCTTTCTAGAGGAGCAGCGTGCTACAGAAAGCTTTGGAGAGAACTATAAACTTCGAGAAGGTTGTAGAGGGTCTACGATGGTGTAGAGTGCCCTGGAAGTGTTCTCGTACGCTCTTGAATGCCCTCTAAGGCTTCAGAGGGCCCCAGAAGGTTTGAGAATGCTGCTGGGGGCTCTACAGAGTTCTGGACGGATCTAGAAGGCACGGGTGCTCCTAAGGGCACTAGAGAGCACAACCATTATGCCAAAAGTCGTTATAGGTTTCCAGGTTGTTTAAACGCATGTAAGACATAGCCGTGGTATGGACGTACGCCTCCAGCCGCTGGCACTTCTTCAATCGATGGTCGTGCAGAAACGGCGTTGTTGAAGGTTGAAGAAATAGCCAGAAGACTCTGGATGATTCTCAAATATCATAGAGGGTTCCAGAAAGATCTAGGAGGCATCCGAATGCCCTCGTGGGCCCTAGGCGAGTCTACTCCGAGAGCGGGAGGGAAACAAAACAAACAGATGTACAATCCCAACGTGCCGTTCTCCCAACCATCCTGTGGTGTTGGGTCCTCGCTGTGAATCCGCACCACCCCGCGTCCTCCTCCTCGCTTCCTCCCGCTCCTCCCCCCTCCATTGGGACGCACAGAGACATACTAATACTATGTGTCCGCCTTGGAGGCGCGCGTCCGACCCGAACATAAAGTATACCCATCTTGTAGTATATCGCTTTTCGAACGGTGTGGCCAGAAAGCGCCCGCCACGACGCATATACTATAAGATTTCTCGGTGCGCGCGTCGCCCCTGGGGGGGGCGACGCACACATAGTATAAGTATGTTGGGGGGACGGAGCCCCATCCCTCCAGCCTTGCCCCACAGTTCGGCACACCCTCCGCACGCTCCGAGGCCACATGGGGAGATCCGTCGATGGCTTCAGAGGGCCTGGCCGCCTCTGGCCGCCCCTTTCGTTTCGGCACACCTCTCGCACGCTTCGTGGTCTTGTAAGGAGCTCCACCCAGGCCACCAGCTCGGGGATGGACAGAACCCCCTTTAGTAAAACGTGGCTTAGTGAAGACGACCTCGGGCCCAAACCTGGCGGGCGCAAGCCTGGAAAATGACGGCCGCGGCGCCCTCTCGAGAACCGAGAGCGGACAGTCCACTAATCGACGTGTCAGGGAGGGGGCTCCGTCCACCCCCGACCAGTGGGACGGACCGCACGCGGCCGCCACGCCCGGTTCGGCACACCCATTAGACGCTTCCTGTCCCCATGGGGAGTTCCACCTTCGGTCGCGGCAGCACTGGCCGCGTGCAGCCGCCTCGAAGGCCCCACGGGGAGCTCCGCCGAAGGAGGCCCCAGCAGCAGCGGCCACATGCGACCGCCCCGCCCATCTCGGCAAACGCCTCGCACACTTCGTGGCCCCGTGGGGAGCTCCACCTGTGAGGCCACACCGGCACAGCTCGCAGGCGGACACCCCGCCAGTGTCGGCACACCCCTCACACGCTTCGTGGCCCCATGCTCGGGAGCCCCACCGAAGGCCCTGGCGGCACCGTTCGAACGCGGCCGCCCCGCGCCTCTCGGCACACCCCTCACACGTGTCGTCGCCCCATAGTAAACTCCACCGAAGGCCTCAGCAGGTGCGTCCACAAGCGCCCCCCCCGAAACACCTTCACCCACCGATTTCCGCACACCCCTCACACGCTTCGCGGCCCCATGTGGGGCCCACATAAGGTCGGGTGCGTCCACGTGCGCCCGCCCGAACATTTCGGCACACCCCTCACACGCTTCCCGACCTCATAGGGAGCCCCGCCTGAGGCCTCAGCGGGTACGTCCACATGCGACTCCCCGCCCATTTCGGCACACCGCTTCGTGGCCTCATAGGGAACGCCACCGAAGGACCCAGCGGGTGCGTCCACATGCGACTCCCCGCGCATGCCGGCTCACCAGTCACACGCTTGGTAGCCCCATGAGGGGCTCCGCACGAGGCCCCAACGGCAGCATCCACATGCGGCGCCCCGCCAATTGCGGCACACCCTTCACGCGATTCATGGCCCCATAAGGGGTCCCCTCATTCGTCTCGACTGATTTGCGGTACACGCACGTGCATATGGTGGACTCCTTCGCCAGGATATGAGTTTGCCCCCCCTGAGCTCGAGAAGGATCTGGAAGGCCCGGGTGATCCTGAGGGCTCCACACGGCACCACAATGATTTCGAATGCTTAGACGGTTCTGTGCACCAGAGGGCCACTGGAATGACCCAGAAGGCCCCAGATGATGTGTAATGGTCTAGAGCTTTCTAGACGGGTCTACTAGGCACTCGCATGCTCTCGGGCGCTCTCGGATGCTCTAGAAGGCTTTGACGGTTACTAGCGTGCTCCAGATGGTTCTAGACTCGCCGTCATAGAGTTCAAGGAGGGATCTGCCAGGCTGTTGAGTGCTCTCGATCGCTCTAGAGTGCCGTACTAGGGGAAGCCAGGAGGGCTGCATTGGATGCTCGTGTGCTGTGGAAGGCTTGCGGTGGCAGAGGGCGCTGGGGAGCTCTGGCACGCTCTGGAATCCCCAAGAAGGTTCTAAAATGCTCTGGAATGCCTCAGAGCGGTCTGCATGTTTACCCGGGTCTAGAATGCTCCAGTGGCGGGCTCCAGGGTGTTCCAGAAGGTCTGAGGACGCTGCAGGGGGCGGTAGTGAGCTCTAGAAGAAAACCCGAACGCTATTGACGATTCTAGACGGCACCGCAATGGTTTCGAATGCGCTGGGATCTAGACAGCTCTACAGAGCCTCTAAAAGAGGAGGTCCCAGAGGATTTTCGAATGCTGTCAAGGGCTCAAGACAAATCTAGACTGCACTCGAGTGTTCTCGAGGGCTCTAGGTGGCCCTAGAAAGCGTCGAATAATTCATGCATGCTTCACATGGCTATGGGATCCTCTCAGCAGGTTTTGGGGGTTCCAGCAGGCAATCGAATGCTCTCGAATGCTTTCGGGCGCTCTAAAGGGTTGTATAGAGCTCTGGAGGCCCGAATATTCCTGATGGCTCTGGAGGGCACCGCAATGCGTTCGAAAGCCCTGCAAGTTCTAGACGACAGCGCTAGAGGGTTTCTAGAATGATCCAGTCGGCCCCCGCTGATTGCAAAAAAACTCTCGTGAGTTCTACACGGTTCTACAAGGAACTCGAGTGATCTCGAGGGTTCCACGTGGCCCTAGAAAGTTTTGGCTATACCATGCATGCATCAGAAGGCGGAGTGCTCTAAAGTGTTCTCGAAAGCTCTAGGGGACTGAAGAGAGCTCTAGACGGATCTAGAAGACTCGAACGATCTTGTTGGCTCTGGAGGGCACCGCATTTCTTTCGAACAATTATAAACTGAATTCGGGGACTCTAGACGGATCTGGGAGGCACTCGAATGGTCTCGAGGGTTCCAAGTGGCCCTAAAAAACTTCGGCGAGTTCTTGCATGCCTCAGAAGGCTCAAGAATCCCCTTAGACGTAATTGAAACGATCTAGCAGGCCCCCGAGTGTTCTCGAATGCTTGCGTGAGCTTTCGAGGACTCTAGAGAGCTCAATAAGTATCTAGAAGACTCGAGTGCCCCTGATGGCCCTAGAGGACACCGCAACTGTTTCGTGAGCACTGCACGTCCCAGGCAGCCCTGGAGGGCCTCTGGAATGACCCAGGCGGCTCCAGGGGATTTCACCCTACTGCCGAGGGCTCTAGACAGATCTGCACGGCACTCGAATGCTCCCAAGGGGGGCCCTGGAAAGCTTTGATCCTCCTCATCCTCCTCCTCGTCATGCTCCTCATCATCATCATCGTCATCATCATCATCATCAGCATCATCATCATCATCATCATCATCATCATCATCATCATCATCATCATCATCATCATCATCATCATCATCATCATCATCATCATCATCATCATCATCATCATCATCATCATCATCATCATCATCATCATCATCATCATCATCATCATCATCATCATCATCATCATCATCATCATCATCATCATCATCATCATCATCATCATCATCATCATCATCATCATCATCATCATCATCCATCATCATCATCATCATCATCATCATCATCATCATCATCATCATCATCATCATCATCATCATCATCATCATCATCATCATCATCATCATCATCATCATCATCATCATCATCATCTCCATCCATCATCATCATCTCCTCCTCCCTCCTCCTCCTCCTTCTCCTCCTCCTCCTCCTCCCCTCCCCCTCCTCCTCCTCCTCCTCCTCCTCCTCCTCCTCCTCCGCCTCCTCCTCCTCCTCCTCCTCTTCCTCGATGATGGTTTGTTGTATGTTGCAGGGGGTAGAATCCTCTTGGAGAGTTCGGGGGGGGAGCTGGCAGGCTCTCAGGTGTTCTGGAATGCTCTCGAGAGGCCCATAAGGTTGAGAAAATGCTACAGGGGGGGCAGGGAGGGAGAGGGAGAAGGAAAGGGAGAGGGAGAGGGAGAGAGCGAGAGCGAGAGAGAGAGAGAGAGAGAGAAAAAAAAAAAAAAAAGAGGGAGACAGCTACATAGAAAGAGAGAGAGAGAGACAGACAAAGAGGGAGACAGAGGCGACGGCGGGGCAACGCTATATGCACCAAGAGCTACCCGCCCCACAGGACTCAAAGAGAATCGTCATCGTTCGGGGAGACTGTAGATTCGTCAGCCGATCGCCTTTGCCCGCCCCGACAACCGAAGAAAATTGTTGACTGAGGTGGTGGATAGATCGATGATAGATGTGCGTATGGACAACCAGATATGTATACACGTTGCTTGGTGCACATGTTTAACATCTACATGTACATACATATGCATCGGCATATACACACATGTCTACATATGCATAGACATAGTACTATACATGTACACGCGTGCACATACGTATATACATACACTAAATGAATACGTACATATATACATACACAAATACATGTTCATAGGCTCATGCATATACCTATACATGTACATACACATATACATAGACATATACACATACATTTACATATACATCTACATATACAAATACATATACATGTACATATGCATATACGTATACATATACAGGTGCATGTACATATACCTACACATGCGTGTGTACTTATACATAGATACACTTGTACACATAAACATATATATATATATCTATATGTGTGCAAATACACGCGTGCATACGTGCATGCGTGCATGCATACATACGTGTATACCTACATCAATGCATGCATACATGAATGGATGAGATGCATGTATGCAGACAGACGGACAGACAGACAGCAGAAAGACATATAGACAGACACACAGACAAACAGACTGACAGACTGACAGACTGACAGACAGACAGACAGACATACAGACAGACAGACATGCATACATATACACACACACATACACTCACGCCCACACAGATGCATTCATGCGGTCCCATCACGCACCTGAGTTTAAGCTCGCGAAGTCTCGTGATGCTTAGGGTAAGTACGTCTCCAGGAAGAGAATTCAGCCCGGTGCGATCCTGGAACGACCCCCGCCTCTGGCGAATGGCGCCCAGAGCCAGCGTGTCCTCAAGAGCCACCATCGGGCCCGATGTTGAAGACGGGCCTGCTGCACAGCGGGCACCTGCCCTGGGAACTGCAGTGGAGCCACTTGTACATGCACTCCGCGTGGAACGCCGCCGACCCCCCACCCAGAAGGAGTGACAGGATGCGCGGCAGGGTCTGAGTCTCCGGGACCATGCCAGCAGGTTGGACGCGCCCCTGGGGTCTGCGCTGGATGGGCCCCAAACCGGTCAAGGAGGAGGAGGAGGAGGAGGAGGAGGAGGAGGAGGAGGAAGAGGAGGAGGAGGAGGAGGAGGAGGAGGAGGAGGGGAGGGGCCAAGGGCAAATCCACTCAAAATCAGTCCCCCACCCCCTCCTGGGCTCAAAACTGACAAGTTTTTCAAGCCGCAGTCCAGCAGCAGCGACGAGGGGGCTCCCCGAAGGCCAACTCCCGTTGTCTCAACTCGCCCTCCTCTGACACTCGTCGGAGGAGGTGGAGGAGGAGGGTGAGGACGAGGAGGTGAAGGTGGAAGTGGAGGGGGAGACTCGTCCTCCTCTGCCATTCGTCGTTCGTCTGGTTGTCGGGTCAAGTCTCGGGCCTCTGGCGGTCCGCCTCCGGAACGCTCTCCACGGGGGGCAGCTGCTGGAGAGTATCCCGAGGCTGGGAAGCCGCCGAGAACCAACGAGAACGCCCGAAAACCTCGGACCTCGAAACTTCGCTCAAGTCCTCCTCTGTGATCATCCGCTCGGGCGGGGCGGAGTGGCGCAGAAGCCTCAAGGCTCGTGGCGGCAGGGCAGCTGCACGAGGTTCTCCTCTGCCTGGAAGGCCTCCAGGCAGATGGAGCACTGCTCCGAGCCGCACCCCGAGCTCCGCACGATCGGGAGAGCCACCACGCTCGTCTCGGACCCGACGGGGCAGCATCCTGGGGTCACGCAGGGCTGAACCTAAACGGCGTTTTTCGTGTTCATGTTGTTTTCGTTGTCCCTCACTTTTGTCTCGAATCCGCCTTTACCTCAAAACGAAGTCGAAACGAAAACGGCCCACGAAATCGCCAAAAACACCGTTTAGGTCCAGCCCCTGGGGTCATGAAAAATCACGGCGGGAAGACTGCTGCTGTTTTCGGCCTCTGGGGGCCCCCACCTGGACCCTGGGAGCGTCAGAAAACGACTCGGGATGAAGAGCCCGTCCCTGGAATGGATCGACAACTCCGGGAGTCCACGCTGCGAAAAGAACATGACGTCGGGGGCCTGGGGAGGCAGCATCCTTCATCGCCCTGACGCGGCAGGTGGAGCAGCAAGGACCCATCGCCCTGCAGGCACTGCGTCACCACATCGTGCTCGAAGGAAGCCTGGCCACGCGATCCGTCCCCCGACGCCGCCTTCTGCACGACGATGTCGAGAGAGCCCATCTTCTTGATCTGGCTGAGGATGCTCCAGTACCCCGTGGCACCGTTCACCCGAACGATGGTATCCCCCGTCTCCACGGAATGCGCAGTGGCTTTACGATTCCACTCGTGCAGAAGACCACCAGGCGAGACATGTGCGATGACAGCGCCATCCACGTCTCCTTCTGTGGCAATTCATGGGAGCCTTCCATGCCAGCTTACTGGCTCTCGCGAACCGGCGCTAGCCGACGGTAACCGACGCTAGCCGACGCTAGTCGACGCTAACCAACGCTAATCGACCCTAAATCGGCGCGCGCTTTCCCATCGTTTACCAAACGCTGGCGCACGCTACTTACGCAGGACGGCAAATGTTCATCTTGACACGGGTGGGTTCCGCTGTCCGCGGATCCGCGTACAATTCCCCAAACAGTGCTTACTCGGCTTAACCATGTCGGGACCAGGGGCGGCTTTTGCGGGCGGTGCCGCCCGTCGTCGTTTGTCGCCGCCGCTCGTCTCGGGACCAGGGGCGGCCGTCGCCGTCCGTGCCGCCCGTCGCCGCCGTTGCCGCCGCCGTCGCCGCACCGTCGCCACGCATAGTTTGCACCGCGTAGATTCTCTGTGAGATGATAAACCTTGTGCAGAAAATAAGACAAAGTGCACACGCGTGCGTCGTCGCGCGCTCATGCCGAAATCTGTCAAAAATCGTCGGGTTCGGAAGGGTTTCCAAATCAAATGCCAAACAAACATATAACAGTACAAGGTTTCGCAACACGGATGTTCAAAAAAACGCGCGCGCGCCCATGCGATTTGCCAAAAAAACTGGGATGCTCAACATGTTCAGCAAGAAATACTACCGAACGGGCTTCGCGCGCGCGCAAGTCGAAATCGTTCGAACGCCGTTGCGCGCGTGCCGTCGCAAGATTCTTTTTTGCAAAAAACGGGGGACGACGTGCGCACGAAAAACGAGACGAAGGGCGCACGCGCGCGTCGTTGCGCGCGCATGCCGAATTCTTGTTCTAAAACATATATACAGCAAAACATTGCGATTTCAAAGAACCGAATGACAAAAAAACAAAAAAAAAAAAAAACAAAAAAAAAAAAAAAAAAAAAAAAAAAACAAAAAAAAAAAAAAAAAAATGGTTTTGCAACATCAATTGTCAAAAAACTTTGCGCGCGCTCTTGCTTATGTTTTATCATTCTTTAACAAAAAAGCAGCATGCTCATTGAATGTTGCCAAACAGGCCTCTGGCGCCACATGCCGACATGATTCGCACGCCCTTGCGCACGTGCTGGGGGGGCACGATCCGTGTCAAATCATACCATGCGGGCCACCCTCGCGCGCCGGCCGCGCGCGCATATCGAATTTTTATGCAAAACCTGCATGACAGACGCGAGGGCGCCGTCATCGTCATCGGCGTGATCAGCATCGGCGCCCGCACTGGCCGCGCCTTCGTCGGTCCGAACATCGCCACCAGCATCGCTAAGATCATCATCGTGTTTACCGCAGTCGGCGTTGCCATGAGACCGCGCCCCAAGTCGCCGACTCGCACTGAAGTGCCCGCTGGGATGCGCCCAGCGGTCAGCGCCACCCGCGGCCGCGTCGGTGGCGCCAAATTAGCTGGCCGCTGCGCGCGCGTACTAGGGTTGGCGCGGCCCCAGATGCACCAGCCAACGCCATCCCTGCACCGCAATCGCCAACGCCTGATACTTTTGCAAACCAAGTTGCGGGTGGCTGGGTGGGATGTGTACAAGAGCATGGGATGTGTCAACTCATGGGCGAAAACCTATTGCACCACATAGGTTTTCCCCTTTCTAACAAATAAATTAGACCCCACCTCTGGGACTATCCCATCCCATCTTGGCAATGCAATTTACATATGATTCTGTCCCATCGTCCATCCGAACTATGAATTTACACCATCCCAATAGGGCCTGTATCGCCAACCCCCGCCATCCTCTGGAAAAAACCATGCGCGCACACTCTCTTATCAAAACTCAGCGGTTTTCATGATTCCCTCGCAGACCAAAAAACGAAGTGCACACGCGCGCGCGTTGTCGCGCGCACAAGACAAAAATTGCGCGCGCGCTAATGCGAATGCATATCAAAACCATCGCTTTTGTTCATAATTCTCGGAAAATGCGACCAAACGGGCTTCGCGCGCGAATGTCGAAATCGTTCGAACATTTTTGCGCGCGTGCCGTCGCGAGAATCCTTGGCAAAACATGAGACGATGTGCACGCGCGCTTCGTCGCGCGCGCACGCCGAGATCCGTCAAATACCCTTAGCATCCAAACAAAACAAGGGAAAAGAAAAAGACAGAAAAACAAAATAAAACGCAACATCAATGTTCAAGAAAGCGTGCGCTTGCACTCTTGCAGAAATCCACGAACACGTTGGAAATCGCTGGCTTTCCTAAATGTTCATGGAATTCTGCCAAATGGGCCTCTGGCGCCGCACGCCGAGATTATTCGCGCACCCTTGCGCGCGTGTTTGGGGGGCATGATCCGTGTCAAATCATACCATGCGGGCCACTCTCGCGCGTCGGCCGCGCGTTCATGTCGAACTCTGCCCGAACCTTCATCACCGACGAGAGGACGCCGTCATCGTCGCCGGCGCGATCAGCATCGGCGCCCACTCTGGCCGCGCCGTCGTCGTCAACATCGCCACCAGCATCGCTACTATTACCATCGCGTCTACCGTTGTCGACGTTGCCATGATACCGCCCCCGCCCAAGTCACCGACTCGCACTGAAGTGTCCGCTGGGATGTCGCTGCGCGCGAGTACTAGAGTTGGCGCGGCCGCAGAGATGGACCAGCCAACGCCAAGCACTCATCGCAATCGCCACCGCGTGCGTTTTGCAACCAAGTTGCGAGTGGGTGGGTGGGACGATTGCGCGAGCACTGGAGTTGACAGCCCACTGCAAACAGATATGAATTCCCCTTTCTGAAAAGAGAACAGACTCTACCCCCCCCCCCGGAGTTATCCGCACCCCTTTCGGGCATGTAAATCACTTGTGATTCTGACCACATGTCCATCCTAAGTATGAATTTACACTATCCCCGGGGGGGCGGGATCGGTCCCCCTGAGGTTCCCTTGCAAACAAAAAACAATGCGCGGGAAAATGTTTTGCTCGAACATAACAGTTTCTCACAAATCCCTTGGAAGAGTATTGATACATATATATATATATATATATATATATAACACAAGAAAGGGGGGGGGACAAGTGCACGCGCGCGCGTCGTCGCGCGCGCATGCCGAAATCCTTCAAAAACCGTCGGTGTCGGAAGGATTTCGCAATCGAGCTCCCAAAAAACATGCAAAAAAACACATGGTTTCGCAACACTGATTTGCTAAATTAAAATATGTTATATATATATAGTTTTGTTTTATTTTTTTTTATTTTTTTTTTTTTTAAAAAAAAAAATTGAAAAAAAAAAAAAAAAAAAAAAAAAAAAAAAAAAAAAAAAAAAAAAAAAAAAAAAAAAAAAAAAAAAAAAAAAAAAAAAAAAAACGCGAGCTCTTGCGAAATCTTAAGAAAACACTCGGTTTCCAAGATTGACACAAACTGCTACCAAACGGGCTTCGCGCGCGCGCATGTCGAAATCTGTCGAACGCCCTTGCGCGTGTGCCGTCGCGAGAATCCTCTGCAAAAAAAAAAAAGTGCAGACGCGCGCGTCGTCGTGCGCGTATGCCAAAATCCTTCAAAACCCCTCGGTTTCGGAAGGATTTCAAAATCGTATGTCCACAAAACCTACAAAAACACAAGGTTTCGCAACACGGATTTTCAACAAAAGCGTGCGCGCGCGCTCTTGCGTCGTCGTCGCCGTCGTCGTCGCCGTCCTCCCTCCTCCCGCGTCGTCGTCGTCGTCGCCTACGTCGTCCCCTGTCTTTCCTCGTGTTCGTCGTCGTCGCCCTCTTTGGCGTCGTGGTCGTTTCCGTCGTCGTTGTCGCCGTGGTCGTCCTTCCTCATCCTCCCTCGTCGTCGTCGACGTCCGTCGACGGCGTCTCGTCGTCGTCCCTCCTAATTTCGTCGCCGTCGTCGTCGTCGTTCTCGTCGTCGTCGTCTTCCCTTTTCCCTCGTCGTTGTCGTCGTCGGCGTCGCCGTCCCTCCTCCTTCTTCGTCGTTCGCGTCGTCGCCGTCCTCCCTCCTCCCTCGTCGTTGTCGTCGTTGTCATCGTTGTCGCCGTCGTCGTCCTCCCTCCTCCCTCGTGGTCGTCTTCGTTGGCGACGTCGTCGGCGTCGGCGTCGTCGTCGTCTTCGTCGTCGTCGACGTCGGCGTGGTCGTCGACGTCGGCGTCGTCGTCGTCGCCGCCGTCGTCGTCGTTGTCGTCGTCGTCGTCGTCGTCGTCGGCGTCGTTGACGTCGTCGTCGTCGTCGTCGTCGTCGTCGTTGTCGCGTCGTCGGCGTCGTCATCGTCGTCGTCGTTGTCATCGTCGTCGTCGTCGTCGGCGTCGGCGTCGTCGTCGTCGTCGGTGTCGTCGTCGTCGTCGTTGTCGGCGTCGTCGAAGTCGTTGGAGACGTCGTCGGTGTCGTCGTAGTCGTTGTCGGCGGCGTCGTCGTCGTCGCCGTTGTCGCTGTCGTCGTCGGCGTCGCTGTCGTTGGCAACTGACATTTGGTACACACCGTCACTGTCTTAAGAGATTTTGTAAACCAAGTTGCGGGTGGGTGGGTGGGATGTTTGCGCGAGCAGTGGAGTGGTCAAGCGCGGTGCAGGGTAGTCAATTCTCCTTTCTAGCAAGAGAATAGACTCTACCCCCCTGGCGTTATCGCCCCCCTTTCGGGTATGTAAATCACATATGATTCTGACCAGTTGTCCATCCTAACTATGAAATCACAATGTCCCAGGCCAACCGGGCTCCCCCCCCTGAGGTTCCCTTTGAATATTAGCCTGGCGAAGGACCCAACCATATGCAGTTGTGAGTACCGCAATTATGAATATCTTCTTCGGTGCTCCCTATGGGGCCACGAAGCGCTGCACTGGGTGGCTGAAACGCAGGGAGCAAGGGCTGTGCTGGGTGGTGGCTGACGCATGCGGGCGGTGCCATTGGGACCTTCGGTGGAGCTCCCTACGGGGCCACGAAGCGCTGTACTGGGTGGGCGACACGCAGGGAGCAAGGGCTGTGCTGGGTGGTGGCTGACGCATTCGGGCGGTGCCAGAGACCTTCGGTGGAGCTCCCTATGGGGCCACGGAACGCTGCACTGGGGGGGTGAAACGCAGGGAGCAAGGGCTGCGCTGGGTGGTGGCGGACGCACGCGGTCGATGCCATTGGGACCTTCGCTGAAGCCCCGTATGACGCCACGAAACGCTATACTGGGTGGGTGAAACGCAGGGAGCAAGGGCTGTGCTGGGTGGTGGCTGACGCATGCGGGCGGTGCCACTGGGAACTTTCGTGGAGCTCCCTATGGGGCCACGAAGCGCTGTACTGGGTGGGTGAAACGCAAGGAGCAAGGGCTGTGCTGGGCGGTGGCCGGCGCATGCGGGCGGTGCCAGTGAGACCTTCGGTGGAGCTCCCTATGGGGCCACGAAACGGTGTACTGACGAGGGGGGGGAGGGCCACGAAACGCTGTACTGGGTGGGGGGGGCGCATGCGGACGGTAGACCTGGAACCTTCGGTGGAGCTCCCTGCGGGGCCACGAAACGCTGTACTGGGTGGGTGAAACGCAGAAAGGAGGGGGAGGAGGGCCACGAAACGCTGTACTGGGTGGCGGCTGACGCATGCGGACGGTAGACATGGAACCTTTGGTGGAGCTCCCTGTGGGGCCACGAAACGCTGTACTGGCTGGGTGAAACGCAAGGAGGAAGGGGAGGAAGGCCACGAAACGCTGTTCTGCGCGGAGGAGGGGGGGCGCATGCGGACGGTAGACTTGGAACCTTCGGTGGAGCTCCCTATGGGGCCAGGAAACGCTGTACTGGGTGAGTGAAACGCAAGGAGAAAGGGGAGGAGGGCCACGAAACGCTGTACTGGGTGGGGGGGACGCATGCGGACGGTAGACTTGGAACCTTCGGTGGAGCTCCCTATGGAGCCACGAAACGCTGGACTGTGTGGGTGAAACGCACGGGGGAGGGGGAGGAGGGCCACGAAACGTTGTACTGTGTGTGTGTGTGTGGGGGGGGGGGGGGACGCATGCGGACGGTAGACTTGGAACCTTCGGTGGAGTTCCCTATGGGGCCACGAAACGCTGCACTGGGTGGTGGAGCTCCCTATGGGGCCACGAATCGCTGCATTGGGTGGGTGAAACGCAAGGAGGAGGGGGAGAGGGCCTGTACGGTGTGGGGGAGGGGACGCATGCGGACGGTAGACCTGGAACCTTCGGTGGGGCCCCCTATGGGACCACGAAACGCTGCCCTGGGCGTGGGGGACGCATGCGGGCACCCCCACTGGGGCCTTCGGTGGAGCTCCGTATGGGGCCACGAAACGCTGTCCTGGGCGTGGGGGACGCATGCGGCCCCCCCCACTGGGGCCTTCGGTGGAGCTCCCTATAGGACCACAAAACGCTGTGCTGGGCGTGGGGGGCGCATGCGCCCCCCCCCCCACTGGGGCCTTCGGTGGGGCCCCCTATGGGGCCACGAAGCGCTGCCTTAAAGCGTGGGAGCCGCATGCGGCCCCCCCCCCCACTGGGGCCTTCGGTGGAGCTCCCTATGGGGCCACAAAACGCTGTGCTGGGCGTGGGGGACGCACGCGGGCCCCTGCCCCCCCCGTGGGGTCTTCGGTGGGGCCCCCTATGGGGCCACGAAACGCTGCCCTGAGCGTGGGGGGCGCACGCGCCCCCCCCCATTGAGGCCTTCGGTGGAGCTCCCTATGGGGCCACGAAACGAATCAGCCATGGCAATGCCGATGATGACGATGATGGCGATGATGATGATGATGATGATGATGATGTTGATGATGGTGATGATGATGACAGGAGGGGAGGGTGAGCTGAGACACGTGGTGAGCAAAGGCAAGGATGGGGGAGGAGGGAGGAGGAGGAGAGGAGGAGGAAGGAGGAAGGAGGTGGGACGCGGGGCGCTGTCTCGTCAAAACGAAGACCCAACACCACACGAAGGTTTGGAAAAACACTACGCGGTGACATATTTTTGCTCGAACATAGCATTGTTTCGCGAATCCCTTGCAAAATTAGCCTGGCGAAGGACCCAACCATATGCAGTTGTGAATACCGCGATTGTGGATCCCATCTTCGCTCGCGCTCCCTATGGGGCCACGAACCGTGTGAGGGGGCGTGCCGAAATGCGTGGCGGGGTCCCCAATACGTACAAAGACGATCGCTCTGAGTGCGCGAGACTGAGACCGGGTGAGCCTGAGCGCGAGTAAGTATGATTGTGAATGTGTCTGCGTGCGAACCAGTCCACGCGCATCAATGTCGACGCCCATGTCGGCACACCCCTCACGAGGATCGCGCCCGCTTCCTTCCCCTTCTTTTTCTGCCTCTTCGCCCGTGCACGCCGATGTCCATGGCTGCGGGCGCGGCGCCGCACTGAGTCCCCGCGACGCACGCTGGTCGCCCCGAAGGGGTCCCGGCGACGCGCGCGGGTCGTCCGCTGCGCGGAGCAGAGAGAGTGCTAGCTGGCTGGGTGATAGCGGGCAAGACTGTGGCCGCTGGGCAGAGCGACGACGGGGGCGAGCGAGTCTCCGGGCAGAGCGCAGCGCGGAATTCCCGCGACGCGCGCTGGTCGCCCCGAGACGGTCCCAGCGACGCGCGCGGATCGCCCGCGGCGCGAGGCCAAACAGTCAGACCGTCGAGAGACGGCGAGTCTCGGGCGGGCCGCTCCTCAGGTCAAGCCTCGCGGATAAACTCGGTGAAGCCCATCTCCCTGGCGAGGGCCGTCGCCTCCCTTCTGCACCGCTTCGTGCGCGCCGCAAACTGCCCAAGCTGCTTCCGCAACGTGTGCCAAAATGGGGCGGCGGCGCCATGCGAGTTCCGCAACTGGGACCTTAGGTGGAGCTCCCTATGGGGCCACAAAACGTGTGAGGGGCGTGCCAAAATGGGGCGGCGGCGCCATGCGAGTTCCGCCACTGGGACCTTAGGTGGAACTCCCTATGGGGCCACGAAACGTGCGAGGGGCGTGCCAAAATGGGGCGGCGGCGCCATGCGAGTTCCGCCACTGGGACCTTAGGTGGAGCTCCCTACGGGGCCACGAAACGCGTGAGGGGTGTGCCAAAATGGGGCGGCGGCGCCATGCGAGTTCCGCCACCGGGACCTGGGGTGGAGCTCCCTATGGGGCCACGAAACGTGCGAGGGGTGTGCCGAAATGGGGCGGCGGCGCCATGCGAGTTTCGCAACTGGGACCTTAGGTGGAGCTCCCTACGGGGCCACGAAACGTGTGAGGGGTGTGCCAAAATGGGGCGGCGGCGCCATGCGAGTTCCGCCACTATGACCTTAGGTGGAGCTCCCTATGGGGCCACGAAACGTGCGAGGGGCGTGCCAAAATGGGGCGGCGGCGCCATGCGAGTTCCGCCACTGGGACCTTAGGTGGAGCTCCCTATGGGGCCACGAAACGCGCGAGGGGTGTGCCGAAACAGAGACATGCGGAGAGCAAAAGCCAGGATGGGGGAGGAGGGAGGAGGGGGAGGAGGAAGGAATGAGACGCGGGGCACCGTCTCTTCAAAACGGGGACCCAACACCACAGGATGGCTGGGAAAAAAAGGATGAAGTGCACACGCGCGCGTGGTCGCGCGCGAATGCCGAAATCCTTCAAAAACCTTCGGAGCCCGAAGGATTTCGCAATCGAGTTCAAAAAAAAACATACAAAAACACAAGGTTTCGTAACACTGGTTTGCTAAAAAAGCTTACGCGCGAGCTCTTGCGAAATTTTAAGAAAACCATCGGTTTTCAAGATTTTCACAACATGCTACCAAACGGGCGTCGCGCGCGCGCATGTCGAGATCTGTCGAACGCCCTCGCGCGCGCGCCGTCGCGAGAACCCTCTGGAAAAAATAACCCGGCGAAGGACCCAACCATATGCAGTTGTGAATACCGCGAATGTGGATCTCATCTTCGCTCGCGCTCCCTATGGGGCCACGAACCGTGCGAGGGGGCATGCCGAAATGCGTGGCGGGGCCCCCAATACGAACAAAGACGATCGCTCTGAGTGCGCGAGACTGAGACCGGGTGAGCCTGAGCGCGAGTAAGTCTGATTGTGAATGTGTCTGCGCGCGAATCAGTCTACGCGCATCAATGTCGACGCCCATGTCGGCACGCCCCTCACGAGGATCGCGCCCGCTTCCTTCCCCTTCTTTTTTCTGCCTCTTCGCCCGCGCACGCCGATGTCCATGGCTGCGGGCGCGGCGCCGCACTGAGTCCCCGCGACGCACGCTGGTCGCCCCGAAGGGGTCCCGGCGACGCGCGCGGGTCGTCCGCTGCGCGGAGCAGAGAGAGTGCTAGCTGGCTGGGCGATGGCGGGCAAGACTGCGGCCGCTGGGCAGAGCGACGACGGGGGCGAGCGAGGCTCTGGGCAGAGCGCAGCGCGGAATTCCCGCGACGCGCGCTGGTCGCCCCGAGACGGTCCCAGCGACGCGCGCGGATCGCCCGCGGCGCGAGGCCAAACAGTCAGACCGTCGAGAGACGGCGAGTCTCGGGCGGGCCGCTCCTCAGGTCAAGCCTCGCGGATAAACTCGGTGAAGCCCATCTCCCTGGCGAGGGCCGTCGCCTCCCTTCTGCACCGCTTCGTGCGCGCCGCAAACTGCCCCAGCTGCTTCCGCAAGCCCTCCGGCGGCCCTGCCAGGAAGAACTCGACGCGCGGCGCCCGCATGAGCAGGAGGTCCTCGTGGCGCGTGGCGCGCGAGAGCAGGACGTAGAGCTCCAGCCACCAGTCGTCGTCCTCCTTCTTGCCGTTCCCCACCTCGTGGCGGCCGCAGTCCAGGATCACGCCTGGGCGATGTCGGCCGAGGGAGCAGCGCGCCGGGCAGCCGACGGCCCAGGGCGAGAGTCCACAGACCGAGAGGAGGTCTGGCTGCGGACTGCTCGCGCCCAGCAGGTCTGGCCGTAAACTGCCCCAGAGCGCTGTTCCCTCGCCCCGTCGCCATGGGAGTTCCGCCACTGTGACCTTAAGTGGAGCTCCCTATGGGGACGAAACGTGTGAGGGGTGTGCCAAAATGGGGCGGCGGCGCCATGCGAGTTGGCCACGTGGGATGCGAGTTTATGGGAAAATGTAGCGTGTCCCCAAATAGGCGGCCGGCGCCATGCCAAAATGGGGCGGCGGCGCCATGCGAGTTCCGCCACTGGGACCTTAGGTGGAGCTCCCTATGGGGCCACGAAACGTGTGAGGGGTGTGCCAAAATGGGGCGGCGGCGCCATGCGAGTTCCGCCACTGGGACCTTAGGTGGAGCTCCCTATGGGGCCACGAAACGTGTGAGGGGTGTGCCGAAACAGAGACATGCGGAGAGCAAAAGCCAGGATGGGGGAGGAGGGAGGAGGGGGAGGAGGAAGGAAGGAGACGCGGGGCACCGTCTCTTCAAAACGAGGACCCAACACCACAGGATGGTTGGGGGGGGGGAAGTGCAGACGCGCGCGTCGTCGCGCGCGTACGCCGACATCATTCAAAACCCATCGGTTTCGGAAGGATTTCAAAATCGCGCGTCCACAAAACCTACAAAAACACAAGGTTTCGCAGCACGGATTTTCAACAAAAGCGCGCGCGCGCCCTTGCGGCGTCGTCGTCGTCGTCGTCGCCGTCCTCCCTCCTCCCACGTCGTCGTCGTCGTTGCCTACGTCGTCCTGTGTCTTTCCTCGTGTTCGTCGTCGTCGTCCTCTTTGGCGTCGTGGTCGTTTCCGTCGTCGTTGTCGCCGTGGTCGTCCTTCCTCCTCCTCCCTCGTCGTCGTCGTCGTCCGTCGTCGGCGTCTCGTGGTCGTCCCTCCTATTTCGTCGCCGTCGTCGTCGTCGTTGTCGTCGTCTCGTCGTCGTCTTCCCTCCTCCCTCGTCGTTGTCATCGTCGGCGTCGCCGTCCTTCCTCCTTCTTCGTCGTTCGCGTCGTCGCCGTCCTTCCTCCTCCCTCGTTGTCGTCGTTGTCGTCGTTGTCGTCGTTGTCGCCGTCGTCGTCCTCCCTCCTCCCTCGTCGTCGTCTTCGTTGGCGACGTCGTCGTCGTCGTCTTCGTCGTCGTCGGCGTCGGCGTCGTCGTTTTCGTCGTCGTCGACGTCGGCGTCGTCGTCGTCGCCGCCGTCGTCGTCGTCGTCGTCGTCGGCCGTCTTGCTTCTCCGGCCTTCTTGGGGCTATCTTGAGACGCCCCCGAGGGCTCCAAGACGACCCCGGAGCGATATCTGTGCTCGGTCCCGCATGGGTTTTGCAAACCAAGTTGCGGGTGGGTGGGTGGGATTATTGCGCGAGCAGTGGAGTTGGCAACTTCAAGTTCGGCAAGTGACTTCACCTTTCTAAAAAGAGAATAGACTCTACCCACCCGGGACTGAACGCTTCCCCCTGGGATACTATAATTTCATATTATGTATATATACACATATACATATATATATAATAAATAAATAAATATTCTGCACGCTCGTCCATCCTAAATATGAAATCGCATCATCCCAGGCAGGCCGGTTCCCCCCCCTGAGGTTCCCTTGTAAAAAAACTATGCGGTGACATGTGTTGTTCTAACATAGCACTGTTTCACGAATCCCTTGCAAAAAATTGGACGAAGTGCACACGCGCGCGTCGTCGCGCGCGCATGCCGAAATCCTTCAAAAACCTTCGGTTCCGGAGATATTTCAAAATTGAATTTCCAAAAAACATACAAAAACACATGGCTTCGCAACACTGATTTGCTAAAAAAGCTTACGCGTGAGCTCTTGCGAAATATTAAGAAAACCATCGGTTTTTCAAGATTTTCACAACATGCTACCAAACGGGCTTCGCGCGAGCGAATGTCGAAATCTGTCGAACGCCCTTGCGCGTGTGCCGTCGCGAGAATCCTCTGCAAAAAATGGGACGAAGTGCAGACGCGCGCGTCGTCGCGGGCGTATGCCGAAATCCTTCAAAAACCTTCGGTTTCGGAAGCATTTCGAAATCGTGCGTCCAAAAAACCTACAAAACACAAGGTTTCGCAACACGGGTTTTCAACAAAAGTGTGCGCGCGCGCTCTTGCGTCGTCGTCGTCGTCGTCGTCGTCCTCCCTCCTCCCTCGTCGTCGTCGTCGTCACCGTCGTCTTCTTCTGTCTTTCCTCGTCGTCGTCGTCGTCTTGGCGTCGTCGTCGCTTCTGTCGTCGTTGTCGCCGTGGTCGTCCTTCCTCCCTCGTTGTCTTCGTCGGCGTCTCGTGGTCGTCCCTCCTATTTCGTCGCCGTCGTCGTCGTCGTCGTCGTGGTCTTCACTCCTCCCTCGTCGTTATCCTCCTCCCTCGTCGTCGTCGTCCGTCGTCGGCGTCTCGTCGTCGTCCCTCCTATTTCGTCGCTGTCGTCGTCGTCTTCGTCGTCGTTGTCGTTGTCGTCGTCGTCGTCTTTCCTCCTCCCTCGTCGTTGTCGTCGTCGGCGTCGCCGCCCTTCCTCTTTCTTCGTCGTTGGCGTCGTCGCCGTCTTCTTCCCTCCTCCATCGTCGTTGTCGTCATTGTCGCCGTCGTCATTTTTTCTCCTCCCTCGTCGTCGTCTCCGTTGGCGACGTCGTCGTCGTCTTCGTCGTCGTCGTCGGCGTCGTTGTCGTCATCGTCGTCGGTGTCGTCGTCGTCGTTGTCGTCGAAAACATTGGAGACGTCGTCGGTGTCGTCGCAGTCGGTGTCGGCGGCGCCGTCGTCGTCGATGTCGCTGTCGTCGTCGGCGTCGGTGTCGTGGCCAAGTGCCATGTGGTACCTACCGTCACGGTCTTGTCTGAAGAGGTCTTGCGACCAAGTTGCGGGTGGGAGGGTGGGATGTTTGCACGAGCAGTGGAGAGGACAGCTTCAAGACGGTCAAGGTTAATTGCACCACATAGATTGCACCGCACAAATTGCACCGCGTAGGTTGCACTGCGTAGATTGCACCACATAGATTGCACCGCACTGATTGCACCGCATATGTTTGAATTACATAAGTTGCATCGCACATGCAAGAACCTACTTTTGGGGCCCACGCTGGCGAACACTCAAAAATAAAATCTTAAAACGGGGTGGACATCGGATCCACATAAAATTAAACTGAAAACAGGGTGGAAGTCGGATCCGCCGTAAAAACGCGGATCCAGAAAATCCGAAATCGGATCCGCGCGGACGGAAGTCGGATCCACCGAAACAGAAACAAAAACCAAAATTGAGTCATCCGCGAGAACTTAATTGGATCCCACGATGGTTATCACATGCGCGCCTGCTCAAGACTTCAAGCCGTCGCTCCAGGCACAAGGGGGAAAAAAACGGTCGTCCTGGGATGTACCGCACTCTGCAAACGGAACTTCGAGGGCATGCAAATCTCCCATGACTTGCTACCGTGAGGTCGGGCATGTCCCCCTACAGGCGGACTCTGGACAAAAAATCAAAAATACCCAAAAGATACCCAATAATAGTCAAATGATAATAATAATAATGATAATAACAATGGGAAAATCGTACCCCGACTATTTTGTTCAACAATTTTCGAAAACTCCTCTTGCAGAGGGACGTGCCCGACTTAATGCAACCGCACGTCTCCGCTGCAGTCGGCCAGCGTGGCGCCGAGCAGGCTCCCCGGCTTCCCCTGCAGAGCCACGCAGAACGTGCGTGGCGGCCCCGCGCCCTCGACGCCCCCTGGCGCCTGGCGTGCCTCCGGCTCCGCCTCCTCGCGCGCACCCGCGACGCTCGGCTGGCATCCCATGCCAGCGACGATCTTAGAGTTAGGTCGGGCGTGTCCCCCTACAGGGGGATTTTGGACGAGCACTGAAAAATACTCCAAGAATACTTCAGAGGAGTTCAAAAATACAAAAAATTGTGCCCAGACTATTTTTAAACAATTTTTGAATATTTCTCCTGTCGAGGGACAGGCCCGACTTAATCTTGGAGGCCTCCCAGATGGGGTCGGAGCAGACGGGGTCAAAAGGATCGCGCTGCATCGGCGACGTCGGCGATGCGTCGGCGCCGTCAGCGCGGAGCAACCCCGGCCCCACATCGAGCCGCATCATCCATGCAGCGGCGATGCGGCGCGATCCTGCGACCCCATCTACTCGGATCCAATATGTGAGGCTTGGAGATCGAGGGAAAAACTGATAGGAGAGGCGCTCGCGGCGAACTTGCTTGGCCAAAAAGCTCCGGTGTGTGCCGATACGCTTCGTCTGGGTGCACGCGCACGCGCGCGGGCACACGCGCACAAACGAAAACGTACTCGTGCGCGCCGATGCCTGCGTGCCTTCCTGTCCGATTGGCGCTCGCGGTGTCCTGGCACCCAAATTGTCGGGGGGTCGCTTGTGGTGCTCGAGGCAGAGCCACGGAGTGATCTCTCGCACTTCCTCTTTTCAGGGTGAAGGGCAAGGGGTGGCGGGAGAGTGGAGGCGGGGCAAGCTAGGTGCACTCGCGCCATATCTGGCATCCTACCCCTCCCACCCATCCCTTCCCGTTGCGCTGCTTGTTTTCTGTCCGCCGACGCATGCCATAGCGGACCTGGAACTCCAGAGAAGGCCCCATCGTGTCATGCGCAATCGGAAAGTGAGGGAGCTGCGTACAGTGGACGAGGAGGAGGTGGCGGATGAGCAGGAAGATGAGCAGGAGGAAAAGGAGGAGGAAGAACAGCAGCAACAGCAGCAGCAGGAGCTCGAGTGGAAGGAGCGGGAAGTGCAGGAGAGCCAAGGGAAGACGGAGGAGGATAATGAGGGGGCGACAACGATGGAAAAAAACTATGATCCAGAAAAGTGGCTCGCGCTGGAGCGAGCGCCATTCTGAACGACGGGAGCACAGCGCCGATCCGAAAATGAGGTCTACGCTGCAGCGGGGGGCAACATCTTGAAACACTAAAAATCATCGGATTGCGCGAAGACCTAAGAGAACTGTTGAAACACGGCGTAGGAAAGTGTGCGCGGATAGGGCCGACTACTGTTGACAGGGTCAGGGGAGAGAGGAGAGCAGTTTTCATAATACATACGTGTCGAGGGAGTGGAGGGGCCACACCTCACAAGTTCGAGCCAAGCCGACCGCCCCCTCCTCCAGGAACCTCCCCTCTCGAATGCCACCCGGGCAGGGTCCCGCACAGCCTTCTTGGGCGACGGCCTCCGGGTCCTCGCGCGGCGCCTCCGATGCCCCTGCGCGGGCCCCTTTGAGGACCACCGAGCTCGCCAACGGCGCAGAGGGCACCCGAGAACCCCTCCTGCAGGGAGCAGCGCGGTCCTCTGCGAGGTGCCGGAGACTGCAGGGGCAGCCCGCGTGAGGTCTGTGCAGCCAGGGCCCCGCAGCTGGGCCGCGAAGGGGGCGGCGGAGAAGCGGGAGCAGAGGGGGCAGGCGGGCGAGGATCGGATCGGGGGCCCTCCGTCACCCAGAGGAGAACGGCTATGAATCGCGCTCCTGCTCCTGGCACACTACATGCGCCGACGGGTTCGCGGACGCCGTCGTCGTCGTCCTCCCAGTGCAAGCTGTTCATGGCGTCGTGGGCGCGACGGGATAGCATTTTCGCCGGAAGAGTCATCAAGGTAGAAGCGGCCACTAGTTCCGCAAAGGTAGAGACCGCGCTGCCGAGGTAAACTTGGAGAGTCTTCCACTGATGCCGGGGGGAGCTTTGGCGGCGAGCGAAGGGGGGAAGTGAGAAGGAGAACACCTTCTCAGAAGGCGGCGGGACTTCTCAGAAGCCCTCGCGCCTTCTGAGAAGTTTCCTATGTCTTCGGGAAATGCTCAGAAAACTTCTGAGAAGGCTGTGGGACTTCCGAGCCTTCTGAGAAGGCCCGCCCCTTCTCACTTCCCCCATTCGCTCGCCACCGAAGGATGGGGGGGGGGCCAACACCCATCACTCGCCCCCAAACGTGAGGCCCCCGCATCGTCTTGCCATCGCATGTCACCTTCGCGCGGTGACCTGCTGCCGGTCTGCAAAAGCCCGCGGGCTCAGATGGTGAAGCAGCGCGCGGTATCCGTGGGTCTCTCCGCCCCCAAACCTCCAGGACACTTCGGAATCCTCCGCCCGACGCACGCCACGTCCAGCAAAAGTCGTGGCTCTACCGAGATGACTATGAATGGACAGGGTGTGGCGTTCGATGGCTCGCCTCGGAAGACGGGAGAAGGTGATAAGCGTTTTTTTGTTCGGCGTTTCGACATTGGGCGGAAAGGGGGGAGGGGGAGGGTTTTGCCTCCAGACCTCTGCTTAGTGCGACTGTTTGCAAGAGTGATGCCTCTGGGGGAAAGACTCCACCCCGCTCGGAGCAGGCGCCAAAAAACAGCCAGGATCTACTCCATTGGGGGTGGAGGGGGGGGTGGGGGGCCCGCGCCGATCGGCAAAAGAAAGTGATCGTTTCTGTATTCATTGTTTTGCCGATCGGCGCGGGCCCCCCACCCCCCCTCCCCCCCCAATGGAGTAGATGTTGGCCGTTTTTTGGCGCCTGCTCCGAGCGGGGTGGAGTCTTTCCCCCAGGGCAGCACTCTTGCAAACAGTCGCACTAAGCAGAGGTCTGGAGCCAGACCCCTCCCCCTCCCCCTCCCTTTCCGCCAACGCCTGATTCTGGCCCCGTCTCTGCCAGCCGTGGGCGCTGGAGCGGACACGGCCCCTCAGAAAGCCAGGGCTGTATGCTCACATGTCTGGTTTGAAGGCCAACCTCCGCCATGGGCGTCGGGTTGGAGGAGGACAGCGACGGCAGCGATCATGGACACGAGGGAAGAGGGTCCTGGTAGAAACGATTCCTGAACCATGGGGCGTTCCTCGGCAACGGTTTTTCATCCTGAGCCGTTTACTCAAGGCTGCAAGTCGGCGGCGAGCGCGGGGGGGAAGTGGGAAGGAGAAGACCTTCTCACAAGGCAGCGGGACTGCTCAAAAGTCCTCGCGCCTTCTGAGATGTTTTCTCGTCTTCGGGGAAGGCTTAGAGAACTTCTCAGAAGGCTGGGGGACTTCCGAGCCTTCTGAGAAGGCCCGCCCCTTCTCATTTCCCCCCCTGGCTCGCCGCCGAGCACGGCCCGGGAAGGGCCCCGGGAGTCCGAAGGCCGCGAAGAATCTCCAGGACCACCTGCCTCCAGGACCTCCCTGCTTCACGGCGGGAGCAGGAGGACAACAATGGCGGCGGCGGCGACGGCGGCCCCAAACCTTCGACGGCGTGAGCCTCTTTCAATCCGCGGCCCCGGGGAGCCTCAGTCCCTCCCCCTGGGGCAGGGTCTCGTCCCTCGGCCCTCAGGCGGCCCCCAAGGCTGGGGTCCTCGGCCTCAGGGTCGCGATGGCCCCTCGGCCCGCAGGCGGCCCCCAAGGCTGGGGTCTAGGAACAAAAACGGCGGGCGAAAAACTATAACCGCAGAAGGTCCAGGACGACGACGACAACGACGACGACGACGACGACGACAACGACGACGACGACGACGACGACGACGACGACGGCGGCGGCGACGACGGCGGCGACGACGACGACGACGACGACGGCGGGGGCGACGGCGGGGGCGGCGGCGGCGGGTCAGCGGCGTCGGCGACGAGGCGGCGGCAGCGGCGGCCCCTGCAAAGCGGGGCCGCCTCCCGTAACAGGTGGCAGCGCCGCCTGGCGCGGATGCGCGCGATGCACCTGGAGCCCGCGCGCACGAAGCGGTCCGTCACCTGGCGTGCGGCGTGCGCGCGGGGCCGGTGCTTTCCCACCGGCAAGATGCCCAGCGGGTCATTCTTCGGGCGGCAGAGCTGACGGCCTCAAGCGGTGGCGACAGAGAGGAAAAAACAGAGGACACGCAGCGGAGCCATAACACGGGCACACGCCTCCTCCTCGAAATTATCGTACATGCACAGAAAATCCCGCGTCGAAACTCCGACCCCACTTGAGGGCCCTGTGTTGGGACCCGTGGAGGCCAACCCT
The DNA here is from genome assembly GCA_963575745.1 of Prorocentrum cordatum. Taxonomy (NCBI): domain Eukaryota; class Dinophyceae; order Prorocentrales; family Prorocentraceae; genus Prorocentrum; species Prorocentrum cordatum. The sequence goes on along the minus strand of CAUYUJ010021660.1, from coordinate 227,513 downwards.
AAACGAGCGAGCCAACCTTGTCGCTTCGCCCAAGCGGTGGCCTTATCGATCGCCGATGAGGAAGTAGGATGGTGTTCCTGAAATCCGATGGACAGCTAAGCGGTGCGCTGAATCTAAGACTTGGCAGGACCCCACCCAGGGACGTTGACTGTTTCCACCTGCAGCCCAAGATACTCAAGCCCTGCGGGGAGGTTGAGAGCGATGGAGATGCCCTCGAAAGGTGCTTTCGAATCTGCAAGATTCGGATAGTCAACGTTTTGAATTCGGCGTTTCGACGTTGGGCGGAAGGGGGGGGAGATGGGGGGGTCTGGTTCCAGACCTCTGCTTAGTGCGGCTGCTTGGGACAGTGCGTCCAGTATGGGGGAGACTCCACCTGCTCGCAACAGGCGCCCAAAACAGCCAAGATCTACTCCAAGGAGGGGGAGGAGGGGGATAGTCAAAAAACATTCGAAAATCGTCAAAAATAGTCGAAAAATCGTCCCCACACTATTTTGTGACTACGTTTGAATATTGCCCCTGTAGAGGGACAGGCCCGATTTCAGTCTAACCCCCAGAGATGCCCTTGCATGGGTGCGGATACCCTCGGGAGCAGCAGTCCCAGCAGGGGGGCCCAGACGTCTGTCCATCCGAGCCAGAAGACGATCCAGGCGTAGCTGCCACCGCAGCGCCAGAACCTGGCAACTCTGACCACTCGGCGAAGTCGGGCTCGCCGTCGATTGAAATCGCCTCGCTATCACCCCGTCACGCTGCTTCTTAGTAAATCAGTCTGTGTGCGAGTTGTGCGCACCTTTGATGGCGTCGATCTTAGTGACCACCTAACCGACGAGAGTCATGCCAAGGTCTTGCGCTTCTGCAAAGCCTCCAGGTCGTCTGGGTTCCTCGTTGAGGCCCTGCAGCTAGTCCTGACCCTCGCAAAAGAAAGTCCCGTCGAGCTTGCCATCGAGCACGTCACGAATGTTGATGCGAGGCTTGTCTGGAGGAGTTGGAGCCTGACCGACCAAAGAGATTGCGCCAGCAGCGCACACCGAGGAGTGGAGTTGGTCGGCCAACTTCTTTTACTTCTGATCTGCCGCCTCGAGGTCACTGGTGGGCGATGCGGCTGGTTCCGTCTTCTCCTGCATCCACTGCTTGACTGCCTTGTCTTGGCCAGCTTATATCCAACTCTTTGCGCAGACGCTTATCCAACAAGTGAATTCGGCGCTGCGCGTCCTGACGCTGCAGAGGCTTGGCACGGGGCTCGCGGGACGCCTCGAGCTTCCTCCGCAGCGCGATCGTGTATTGAGCAGCCATCCTGCTTGGTTCCTTGCACTTCCCAGTCATGGAGACCAGGTGCTTGAGATCGTCAACGTCGTAGTCTAGCTCCGTGGGCGGTACTGTAGCAGGCGGTCCTCATGAAGTTCAGTAAGTGTGGCCGTAAGCCGTAAGCGAGGGCTTGGAATGCCTGCAGCGGCCCCAGACATCGCAGCTCTTCTTACACCCGCAGCCCGCACGGCCACAGGTCCGGCGCTCGCTGGTCCTGCGTCCCGATGCGGAAGGCGTCCACCAGGAAGATCCGTGGTTCCAGGACAAGAGAGCCGTCGACGTCGCTGTTGTCGTTGGACTTAGGCCGTACCCCACGAATAAGAAAGACTGCGCAAACGAGGGCCCAGCGCGGATCCAAGAAGTCCGCGCGGAGCGCCAGAAGTTTCTGTTTATGCCTTTGTTGTTCTTCGAAGATTGTGATGAGACAGACAAGCTCGGGGGGGGATGCCAACATGGTGCCTCCCTGAGCAAGAGAGGCGTTGTGGATGGGCAGCTTTGCCAACAGGTTGCGCATGCTAGGATACGCTGTACCCTGCTGGCACACAGAGCAGCGAGCAGAACTCCTTCTGGGGACCTTTCTGGACCCACTCGCTCCACTCATGCGTCGATGCCGTGTCGAACGTCCGTCGACTTGAGTCGAACTTGAGTCGAGCTAGAGTCGGGCTAGAGTCGAACAGATCCATTAGGTGGGCCCTAGGCAAGTCCCCGGCACCAAGATCTAAAAGTTGCCTGGCGAAGGACCCAACCATGCGCAGCCGCGAATATCGCAAGATATGCCCCTCTCATCATAAGTAGCGCGCCACGAGGGGGATGGAGCACGGGGCAACGCGGATGGGAGCCCCGAAACGTGCGAGGGGTGTGCCGAAATGAGCGGGAGACGCATGCGGGCGCTGCCACATGGGGCCTTCGTTCAGAGCTCCATATGGGGCCACGAAGCTCGTGAGGGGTGTGCCGAAATCGCCCGAGGCCGCCATACAAACCCTGCCACTGGGGCCTTCGGTGGAGCTCCCAAAAGGGGGCCACGAAGCTCGTGAGGGGTATGCCAGGATGGCCCGAGACCGGCACGGGAACCCTGCCACTGGGGCCTTCGTTCAAAGCTCCCTATGGGGCCACGATCGTCGTGAGGGGTGTGCCGGAATCGCCCGAGGCCGCCATGCGAACGCTGCCGCTGGGGCCTTCGGTGGAGCTCCCAATGGGGCCACGATCCTCGTGAGGGGGGTGCCGAGATGGCCCGAGGCCGCCATGCGAACCCTGCCACTGGGGCCTTCGGTGGAGCTCCCTGTGTGGCCACGATCCTCGTGAGGGGTGTGTCGAGGTGGCCCGCCATGCGAACCCTGCCACTGGGGCCTTCGGTGGAGCTCCCTGTGGGGCCACGAAGCTCGTGAGGGGTGTGCCGAGATGGCCCGAGGCCACCATGCGAACCCTGCCGCTCGGGCCTTCGATGGAGCTCCCAATGGAGCCACGATCCTCGTAAGGGTGTGCCGAGATGGCCCGAGGCCACCATGCGAACACTGCCACTGGGGCCTTCGGCGGAGCTCCCTCCGGGGCCACATCCTCGTGAGGGGTGTGCCGAAATGGATGACATGCGGAGGGCAGATGCAAGGATGGGAGGAGGGAGGAGGGGGAGGAGAACGAGGAAAGCGGGGTGCTGTCCCTTCAAAGGCGGACCCAAAAACCACGGGATGGTTGGGATGAATACAGAAGCGTCGCTGTTTGGGCGCGGATTTCTTGGATCGGCGCTTGGCCCCGGAGCGCGCCAGGGGAGGCGCCAGAGATGCCGCCGAAGGGGTCTGGCACAGACAGAGGGGTCTGGCGCAGATCCAACAAGAACGCGCGGAACTCCGAAAATGTATGTCTATACCGATTTTCCTCCTTCGAGAAAGAGAAGGCGGACGCGCTGCAGAGATCTGCCGGGGCCTTGAGCGACAGAACGGAAGAGCAGCCCTGGGGGGTTTTGCAGGACATCCACGAGCACGCCCAACCACATGAACCTGTACTCCCTCCGCGATCACGCGTGCACGAGCGACCGCGTTCAAACGGAGCCGGGTGGAAGCTGACCGCGTGCGTCCACATACACAAAGACTGACTACTGTGGCAGATTCTGTGGAAAACACCAGTCAGCATCCTGGTGAATCGGCAGGACTGCAGCTTCAGAGAAGACCTTAGAGGGCATCCATTTGTATGTTGTAAGGAGGAATTGAAGGGCATGGGACGAGGAGCAGCAGCTAAGCAGTCCTAAGATTCTGCGCGTGACTGTACATTCAAGCAAACATTGCGAAAACACCTACGTGAATGGCTGGCAGCATGCATCGGCACGATCAGCCACAGAAGACGGTCTCGCCCCTGTCGCGGGGAGCCTTCTCGAGGAAAGCACTTGTTTCAGTTGCATCGCAGTGTGTAAGCTGATCTGAATTGACACGCATCTCAAAGCCTACACGACAGCAAGAATAGGCAATTCAAAGAGTCGACTGGTAAGGCTTGCGGCGATCGTGCTGCGCGTCTTGCACAGAGCAAGAGAATGAAAAGAGCAGCACCAAATCTGCGTGTTTAAATGTAAATGTGGAAAGAACATGAAAGAGAAGGAGAGAGAGGGAGAGAAAGAGACAGACAGACAGACAGACAAGAACACAGACAGACAGACAGACAAGCAGACACAGACACAGACAGACAGACAGACAGACAGACAGACAGACAGACAGACAGACAGACAGGCAGGCAGGCAGGCAGGCAGGCAGGCAGACAGACAGACAGACAGACAGACAGACAGACAGACAGACAGACACACACACACACACACAGACACACAGACAGACAGACTGACTGACAGAAAGACTGACTGGCAGACAGACTGACTGACTGACTGACAGCCAGACAGACAGACAGACAGGCAGGCAGCCAGCCAGCCAGCCAGACAGACAGACACAGACAGGCAGACAGATATAGACAGACCGACACAAAAGGGAAGAGAGAGAGAGAGAGATGCTGGTCACTCTTGGCCAACCCCGATCGGGAGCTAATATGCATCCTGCTCTCCTGAAAACGCATGCACGAAAAACTGCGCCATCGCGGAGAGGATAGCCAACTGCCCAGTGGGACAAGCCAATCCAATCCCACCAGCCCATGACGGCGTGAGTGGTTGAGAGCGTATCCCTGCCAACCCCTTCTTTTCCTCCGGGAAGGGGTTACCTCTGTTCCTTCTTAATAAGCACTAGCTCCCCCAGGCGACCAGCAGCCAACCAGGACCAATGAGGGCACCCTCCCACACCATCCCTGTCAAAAAAGAATGTGAAATCCATATTGGGGCAAAATCTTGGGTAATGATCGGGAGGGCCGCGAGCACTTAATATAGTTTGTTGACACGGCCGGCGGGATTGCCTGCATATTGCCTGCTGCTGCGCAATACGCAGTGCACTTCGGGACAAAACCTGGATCATGCGCGGGCGCCCACGATCACTGCGCATTGGTTTTTGACTGGGACGGCGGGGGTGCTGCCAGTTAGCCATGATGTTATGCTGGCCACCCCGCCGCGATTGCGCACTGGTTTTCGACAAGGGTGGTGGGGGCCGACGCGTTTCCCGACGTGTACTGCAAAGTGCGCCAGCGCACCCAGCACACTCTGCGCGTGCGCCGAACCTGGTGCACCTGTCGCGGCTGGAACAAGCGGCACACGTGGCGCACGTGGATCACGTGGCGCATCTGGCGCACCAGGCGTGCCCCGCACGCTTGGGCCACAGGGGTGCCTGGCGCACCTGGCGCGCGTGGCGCGCCTGGCGCACCTCGCCCCAGCGTTGTGCACACGAGGCCCGTTTGGGTTCCCATTAGCTGTCCATCCAAAGACTACCGCTGAACACGCTACGGCTCGGGTGCTACTTAATTATGTGTTTCTGCGGCTATATGTTGCAGCATATGCGGTGGCCTGATTATGTCTGGGTCATCGGTGCCACATCGGCGAAGGAGAAAATGTGGCCGAATATGCATACGCGATGACGGACACACGTGGCTGCAACTCGGGCCCTCCGCGCGAGAGGAGAAGGAGCGAGGGTCACGGTCGGAAGGGGCTGCCAGGCAAGCCGCGCAGTCTAAGTCTGGCGGCCACTCTCTCGACGTTGGCGTCGTGAGCCGCGCTGCCAGGCCCGAGGAGAGATGGATGAAGAGGGAGCGGGGGTTGAGGGTGACGGCGCTGGCGAAGTGCGGGCTGCGCGTGGGTGACTTGAAGGGGGGGGCAGGTAGGGCGAGGTGGCTCACGGCCCCCATGCCTCTGGCCATTGATTTACAAAAGCGGCGGCTCACCACCTCGTTCGTCACGAGGGCTGTCGGGTGGGAGGCGCGGGAGGCCGTCGGTCGGGGCAGAGGGGTCGCGGCGGCCTTCGGGGGGACCGTGGGGCGGGCGGGACGGGCCCAGTCTTGCGAAGGGTCGCGCTGCTCAGGCCGGTCGATCTCCGAGTCGTGGATGGAGACGGCCTTGGCCCAGAGCCTGCCCTTGTCGCAAGGTGTACCCTGCGTGCGGCTGCTAGCTTTCTGGGCGGCCTCCTCGGTCTCGAAGTGGACGTAGCCGTAGCCCCGCGGGTAGCCGTGCTCGTCGGAAGCGACCCAGCAGTTTCAGATCTTGCTGAAGAGGCTGAAGGTGGCGCGCAGTGCCTGGTTGTCGATGCGGCGTCCGAGGCCTGTGACGAGTATGTGCCGTTCGCGGTCTTGCGCGAATTGTCCTCCTCCTACTCGGGGCGGGCCTCGCCTGACGAGACAGCGCTGTTTTCGCAATCGTGCTCGCGAGGGGAGTCCGCGAGGCTGTCGCGCGGGCTGTGAATGAGGCCGTCGCGGGGGCCGTCGTGGGAGCAGGTGCGGGGGCTGTCGCGGTAGCCGCGGCCATCTTCGCGCCCGCCTCGGCCGTCGCCGGCGCGGGGGTCGGCGCAGGGGTTTGTCGCTGGGGTCGCCGTCGCTGAGGTCGTCGCCCAGAAGCCGTCGTTGAGGGCGTCGTGGGGGGCCGTCGCGGGGTCGCGGGGCAGGGGGCCGTCGGTTCGGTCGTTGCGTCGTCCGTCCAGCACCCCGCGAGGGAAGCGCTGCCCGCACAGCCGCGCCCCGTCGCAGGCCTCTCAGGACATGCGGCCACTCGGGACTTGGAGCCCGCCGAGGGGCAGTCTGCGCCAGCCCCTATGGCCGCTTCCCCAGATATGCACCCCCAGGCTCCTTCGCAAGGTCGTGGCGACCACCTGGGGCGCGGCCGTCGCGGCGGTCGTGGCGGCCGTCGTGGGGGTCGTCGTGGGGACCGTCTGGGGCGTTGTCGCGTGGGTCGTCGTGCCGCTTCCCCGGGCATGCCCCCTGCGGGCTCCCTCTCATGGCAGGCGGCCACCCGGGATCCTGCCGAGGGGCCTGCGGCGCGGGCTGCGGGCTGGCTGGCCGCCTTCCCCGGGCATGCCCCCGCGGGTTCCCTCACAAGGCATGCGGCCACTCGGGGCGCAGCCGTCGCGGTGGTCGTGGCGGCCGTCGCGGGGGACGTCGAGGTTCGCGAGGGTTGTCGCGGGGGTCGTCGTAGGGAGGGGGGCCGGCGCGGGGGTTGTCGGGGGGGGGGTCCCGGGGGGGGGCTTCGGCTGTCCTTGTGGCCGCTTCCCCGGGCATGCCCCCTGCCACTCGCGGCCGTCGCGGTGGTCGCGGCGGCCGTCCCGGGGGTCGTCGTAGGGGCCGTCGCGGGGGTTGTCGCGGGGGTCGTCGTGGGGAGGGGGGCAGGCGCGGGGGTTGTCGAGGGGGGCTCTGGGGTTTGTCTTCGGCTGTCCCTATGGCCGCTTCCCCAGGTATGCCCCCCGCGGGCTCCCTGTCAAGGCATGCGGCCACTCGGGATGCCGAGCCCGCCGCGGGGCTGGCGGCCCCAGCTTTGGCCTGGCCAGCGGCTCCCATGGCCGGTTCCCCAGGTATGCCCCCCACGGGCTCACGGGTTCGCACGCAGGGCATGCGGCCACTAGGGGCGTGGCTGGGGGGGGGGGGGGCCGTCGTGGGGACCATGGGGCGAGGGTTGTGGGGGGGTGGGTAATACAGGCGGCCCGGAGTAGTAGGTCGACCCTGCCAGATCAAGGATACCCTTGTGTGCTGTGTCTTGCGACCCGTGCTTCCTACATTCTTGCGGCAATGTGGCCCTCGGAAGGGTCTTGTGTCCTCTCGCGTGTCACTGTCCAATCGAGTCCGACTGTAGGCACACGTCGGGGTGTAGGGAGACAGACGGAAAACCTCGTCGTCGCCGTAGGCATCGCCGGCGTCGGTGGCCCAGGAGCTGGGTAGCACGGCCGGGACGAAGATGGACGCCTCGTGCCTCATGGCGGAGGTCGGAATGTCCACCTGGGCAAGCGCTACACGCCTACGCTATTGCAGGTGCCTGAGCGCTGCCTACATGGAGAGCCGGCGCCTTCGGCGCGCTCCTTGTCGGGCAGCTGTGGGCCCTAACGTTGCGATTTCCTGGGATCGGATGTGTTCGGGCAGCCCCCGGGTGCCATGGTTCTGGCGAACCTGAGAGGGATCGTACAGGAGGTAGACGGAACGGACTGCAAAGGGCGTCTCATATCTGTAGATATATGCAAATATACATACCTATATGTGTATATATATGTATGCATGCAAGACTGCATTGGCACTTCGCTCCATGCGCCTCGTTCCAGACACTTCCCCGGCAAAACAATAAATCATCGTTTGTTTCAGCACAGGTCCTCATGGGAGGAGGTAGTGAGAAAAGTTTCGTCTGGCTTTTCATCTGCCCTCTCCGAGGTTTATCCCCACACATCCCTTCCTCCTCTCTGGTGGTTGAGTTCATCCTTTAGGGAAGCCAGGAGCGTTCCCATGACACGCCAACGAAGTAGCAGTAGCTCAGAACAAATCGATGTTTGGTCGCTTCCTGATTGCCTGGAGCGCTCCCAGCACTCAGAGAAACTTCCATCGTCGAACTTCGAATATAGATTCATTGCCTGTCTCTCTCGATAACCTCGATCCTCAAGCGTGGAACCAAAATCGTCGGCTCAGCTCGATGTACTTCGTAGGAGAGCGCCATCTGGGCGTTTCGGGGGCTCTTTTGGGCCCCCTCTTGGGCCGTCCTTGGGCCTTCTTGGACCGACTTGGGGAGCTGGGGCCCTCCAGAGGTTTTCTGCAGCCATCTAGGGTTCTCTTGGTTCGTGGGTCTCTCTCGGGAGCCTTCTGGGAGCATTTCGGGCTTCTTGTGGGCAGTCTCGGGGCTCTCGGGGGCAGTCTTGGAGCCCTCTTGGGTCTGGGGGGCCTCTTTGGCCGTCTTGGGGCGATATCGGGGGCCCATCGGGCCGTCTTGAACGCTGCGAAGCCCCAAAAAGCGGACATGCTAAAAATATACTTTTCCCTAAAGGAATGGGACGATGTTTGCTTCTTCGGGGATCTCTTAACGGCCTCTTGGGGCGTATTGGGGGCCGAGGTTCCTCTTGGAGCGCTCTTGTGTTATCTTGAGTCTCTCTTGTGCCTCTCCGATGACCCCTCTGATCGCCTCGAATCTGCTCGCAAGGCCCGGCAAGGCGTGCTAAGATCTCCGGTAACTACTAACAATATTTCTAGTTCGCGCGCGCGGGGCTGCCCCTGGTGGTCCCCGGACGAAAAGTACCCCGGCCGATCCCCGGCTGACCCCGGGCGATCCCCAGGGGGGAGGCTATTTTTCGCCACCCCTCACGAGGATCGTGGCCTCCGAGGGGATGGCTGCAATCGACTACAGGAGGCCCAAGGGGAGCCCAAGACGCCGCCGAGGAGCCCCAAGAGACCCCCAAGAGGCCCCCAAGAGGCCCCTAGGTTGCCCCAAAGAGGCCCCCTAAGAGGCTTCAAAGAGGCCCCATAGAGCGCTCGAGGGCCGGCGGAATGAGCGAAGCGATTAAATAAGAATATACGAAGTCAGGGACGAAGAGAGCTCAGGTTATCGTGGCCTGTCGGCGCACTGCCACTTATACGCCTCAATGTCTCGGCTGTTGGTGGGTATCCTCCTCCTCGTCCTCGTCCTCGTCCTCCTCCTCCCCCATATTATAATTATTCTTCCGAATAATATTAATATCATGAGTTGTCTTTGTATCATTATTCGTGTGATGGTTATTATGAATATTAATACTACTATTATTATTATTATTATTAATACACTTACCTTTACTATCATTACTAGTACGATGATCCTTGTTATTACTATTATCAATATTGTTAGTAAGAGTCTAAGTACTATTGGTGTTATTGATAGTATTGTTCTTAGTACTCGTACCAGTACGAATAGTATTCGTACTATTCGTATCACTGTTCTTATGTTTACGATAACTACTCCTCTTACTCATACTAGTACGACTACGCCTACTAACGTTATGATTCATATTACTGTTCGTCTGAATACTATTCGTGTCACTACTGTCATTCAAAATGTCGCCATTGGGAATATGAGTTTCATTCGCCTGCTTATTCGTATTAGGTTAAGTATTCGTGTTTGTCTTATTTCTTCGTATTATCATTAGTAGCTTCCGCATTTGTATGATTATTAATATTTTAGATACTGATCATTATGTTCCTTCTTACGATTGTTACTAAGATGATTGTCAGTATTGTGTTTTGTTTCATGATCATATTCCTCTCTCTACTACTCGTATTCATCGTCGTCGTCCTCCTCCTCCTCCTCCCCATTATCCCCCTCCTTCTACATCTCCTTCCCCTCCTATTCCTCATCCTCCACCTCCTCCTCCCCCTCCTCCCCCACCTCCTCCTCCTCCTCCTCGTCCTCCTCCTCCTCCTCCTCCTCCTCCTGGTCCTCCTCCTCCTCCTCCCCTCCTCCTCCTCCTCCTCCTCCTCCTCCTCCTCCTCCTCCTCCTCCTCCTCCTCCTCCTCCTCCTCCTCCTCCTCCTCCTCCTCCTCCTCCTCCTCCTCCTCCTCCTCCTCCTCCGCCTCCTCCCAAACAGGCTTAAGCTGGAGTTGGGTGACAACGTGCTCAATCAGGTTCATCCTCCTTCCGCTCGCTCTCCTCCTCATCCCGCTCCTTCATCTCTTTTTTTGTTTTTTTCTTTTGCCCCCCCCTCCTGGTCCTACGCCTCCTTTTTTTCCTCCTCCTCGTCCTCCACCCGTTCCTCATTTGTTTCCTCCGCCCTTCCTCGTTCGACAGGTCCGCGAAAGCACATCCTGGGTCTATTCGAGGTGACCCCAACTTCGGATCGACGGTTTCCTCAGCTCTTCGTTCCACCACGTGCTCCCCCACGTTCCTGATCAAGCCGGTTCACCTTGGGGTCTCGTTGCTGGATGGGCTTGTGGGGACACGCGAAGCGTTAAGAATTTGAACGCTCAAACATCAAAAAGCGCGGCCTATTTCGACCGAAATGCCACTGGCGGCGCTGGAGCTAAAACACCATGAATTAACGTCAGATTGTGATTCACAAATCCGTGGGGGGCGCGCGCTTTAAAAAAATCGTCCCCTTGCTCGGGCGAATCGCGAGGTGGCGCCCGCCAGATATAATGTCAACGGCGGCGGCGCCGGTTATTAGCGCCGACGCCCAGCCGCCAGCGGGAAGGCGACAGACAGCACAAACTGGGGGAGGGGAGGGGGGCGGGAGGCACAGGCAGCAGAAGCAGGGGCCGTGACCCAGGGCAACACCTGTTCGAAATGAAGAACTGCTGTCGGCGCTCGCCCCACATATTCCGTTGTTTTTTCTGTCGAACCGATGCGTTTCCTTTGCCCTGGCCACAGTCAGGGGGGCGCCATCTGCCGCGCGGGCCCGCGAGCAAGGCGGGCTGGACGGAAGGGGGGCGTGGCCAAGCGGGGATTTGCCCAGCAGCTCACATTGCTGATTTTCCGAACGCCCCGTGGCGTCGAAAGCGGCTATGCATCGAGGACTGGCCCCTCGGCGGGGCGACCGAAACCGGCTGCGCGCAGCAGGTTTCGCAACTCCCGCTTTCCTTCCCCAGCCTTTCGCCCGACCCGAGCAAGTCTGGCAGTCTTCCTGCCCCCGTGTGTCGTGGATTCTGTAATCGTGAACGACGACGACGACGACGACGACGACGACGACGACGACGACGACGACGACGACGACGGCGACAAGGACGACGACGAGGACGAGGATGAGGACGAAGACGAGGACGAGGACGAGGACGATGGACGGCGGACGGCAGACAGCGACGGCGGCGGCGACGACGACGACGACGACGCAATGCGGATGTCCTATGAGAGGGAAGGGTGCTGCGCGGGCCCGCTGTACTCGACGACGACGACGAAGACGACGACGAACACGACGACGACGACGACGACGACGACGACGACGACGACGACGACGACGACGCACTGCGGATGTCCTACGGGGGGCTGCGCAGGCCCGCTGTATCCGACGACGACGACGACGACGCTGAAGACGAAGACGACAACGACGACAACGACAACGACGACGACGACGACGACGATGACGACTGCGACGACGACGACGACGACGGCAACGACAACGACGGCGACGACGACGACGACGACGACGATGACAAGGACGACGAAGAAGACGACGACGACGACGGCGACGGCGACGACGACGACGCCTGAGAGTGGGAAACAGATTCGCCTCGGATGTGTACGACACCTATAACAACTTCGATACGACAGGCAATCGTTTTGAGGCTGTCATGCAAGGGGGTACACGATGCCCTCGGAGGCCCCAGCGACGACCCCCTGGCGCGCGTGATTAAAAAAATGTTTCGCGCCCAACGAGGTTTATTCATCAGCCCTGGGGGGAGGGGGGCGGGGGGGGCAGCAATTTGCTAATCACAATAAGCTGACATTACCTTGGTCAGCGGCTCTTTCAGCCGAACTTGCTGCCAGGGCACCGACACCAACGACAGCTTGCTTGGCCAGCGATTCTACAGCAGCGGCCCTTCTCAGCCGAGAGCGAGGAAATCGAGGGCAAGAAGCATAATCCTCCTGGCCCGAAGCAGGCCGGCAGTCAATAAACCACACGCCGATACCAGAAACGGAGATCAATTCGGGCGGCCCTACCAGGCCCCCACAGCAAAGCATATGGGCTCATCTGTCGATCCGCCGACCGCCCCAGCGGCCACGCGTCTGAGCCTGTCTGAGGCTAGGTCCACGTGGAAAGCTCCGCCCTGCACAGGGCTGTCGACCAAAGATACATTGAAACATGACCCAACACGAATTCGATGTTGCCGCGCACACGCACTCACGGCCAGACCTTGCACTACCACTCGGGATCGGGGGCTGCGACTCCTCGCTGCTGGGGCCCACCTCCGTCACTCCAGCGCGCCCAGGCCCACACTCAGCACTGCTCTCGCCGCCGCCAATGCCCCAAGAATTCTGGGTCTCAGGATTGGCAGTGTGCATCTGGGCTACACTGGGTTCCGCGCATGCCGGGACTCTCACCAGTGGCTACTGGAGGAGCAGGAGCATCACGACGATGATGAGGAGGGCGAGGAGGCCCTCCACGGCCCAGACCCGGCGTTGACGAGGAAGCCCCGGCCGCGCAGCTCCAGAAGCAGCTCGTCCACCAGAGCCTTCTCGCGCGAGGCCTGATCCCCCACCTTTCTCTGCAGCACCACCAGCAGCGACCTCATGGACAGGGCATTGAAAGCCCTCTCCAGAGTCCGCAGCTCCCGAGGCTTGACCCGACTACCCGCGACGACAGCGGCCCCGTCGGGCCCAGAGCGCTGCTGGCTGGAGTACTCCTGGAGCGCGTCCGTGGACAGGTTCAGCGTGACAAGCTTCCTCTCGAGGATGGGAAGCGCGCTGCCGATGCACTCGGCCGCCGTCGCCGCTTCCAGCGTCTTCCTGTGCGGCCTCCCAAGGTGCACGGGCCGGATCGGGTGCTGGTAGTGGCAGAACCTTCGACGACGCCAGCCGTGAACAGGAGGAGGAGGAGGACAAGGAGAAGGAGGACGAGGAGGAGGGTGCTGGTAAGGGCAGAACCTTCGACGACGCCAGCCGCGAACAGGACCTGCGCGACGCACGCTTCCGCGCGTGCTGGCTCGCGCGGCGGCGTGCATCGAGCCGGTCTGGTACGCGGTTGACGAGGACGACGACGACGACGACGACGACGATGACGACGGCGACGAACGCGACGACGACGACGACGACGACGACGACGACGACGACGACGACGACTGCGACGACGACGACGACGGCGACAACGGCGACGACGACGGCGACGGCGACGACGGCGACAGCGACGACGACGACGACGACGCCGAAGACGAAGACGACGACGACGACCTGCACGCGTCGCTGTTCGTGCACTGGCCCCGCAAGAAGTACAGGCAAGGCCGGACGCACATCTCGGGGTGGCCCAGGCTCCCGGCGTTGCGGTGACAGCCGCCCCCTGCGCTGGGGCTGAGGCTGGCGGGGGCGACCGAGGCTCCCAGGCCCGCGTGCGGGCCGGGCTCCTCGATGCCCGCCTTGGCCCTCAGAAGCACGTCGGCGATCAAGCAGTTCGAGACCGGCATATCGCTGGGGTCGTCCACGTGGGCCACGGCGTGCTTCACGTTCGCATTGGTCGTGCGCCTCAGGGCCCGCATCGTCTCGGTGAACATCTCGGGCACGGCCTCCGCGATGTGCAGCTTGGCGTCTCTCAGAGCCTGGCGGCTCACCCCCGCGTCCTCCGGCAGGCTCCTCATCACGCGGTCGCAATGCCTTGTCGCCGCCCGCTTGGACTCTTGCACGGCCTCGTCAACCGCCTGCCCGGTGATCTGCTCCAGCTCCTCAGGAATGGTCCACAGCTCCGTCACCATTTCGTCGCTCTCCGAATTCTTCCTCTTGACCCTCTGCATGATGGCGCTCAGCTTCAGCCGTATCGCGCCGTTCGCCTCCATGATCTTCGAGTCAAACGAGCTCCTGATGATCCCTGGGATTTGGCCCAGCTGATCGATGGCCACGTCGACTACATCTTCATCCCCACCACTGCAGCGAATGGCCTTCTGCACCAAGAACAGGTCGGTCTTCACGCTCTCAGCGAGGCTCTTGGCCTTGTTGAGCACCACGCTGCTCAGCTGCTCAGGGATGTTGTCAATGGCCTCCGCAGCGGCCGACAGGCGCCGCTTTTCGAGGCTGGTCCTCATCGTCTCCCGGCTGTTCGATGCCCATGCCTCTTCCATGTGCTTCGCAAGCATAGCGGTGTTTCTCTTCTCGGCTTGGAAGAACGCGCTACAGCTAGAAGAAGACTCGCTGCAGGGCTCGCTAGAAGGCCGAGGACTGATGGAGCCCTGGAGCTCGTCGTCGGACAAATCGATGAACGTGGCCTTCCACGACAATTTTTTGCGGCCCTCTGATCTCGGAACGCTCCCGGCGCGGTTCTGCCTCCAAGGCGCTTTCGCGCAAATCTCCGAAATGCCGCTACTCATCACATCCGTGCTTGTGGACGCCAGAGCACAGCTGCTGCACGCGTCGCCGTCGTGCAACACTGCGCGACCGTGGACTCCTTCTTCATCGGTCTTGTCCTTGAATTCGCCCTGCGGATCTGCGGACAGGAGCTTCTTTTTCATCGTCTTCCGGCAGTTCGAGGCCCAAGCTTCTTCCATGTGCTCCCACAGCATAGCAGTGCATCTGCGATCGGCGTCGAAGTACGAGCTGCATCTAGAAGAAGACTCGCTGCAGGGCTCGCTGGAAGGACGAGGACTGAGTGAGCCCTGGCGCTCGTCGTCGCGCAGGTCGATGAACGTGGCCTTCCACGCCAGCTTCTCGCGGCTCGAGGGCGCCTTCGCGCGGATGGCACCTCGCGTCGCCGCAGCCCTGGTCCCGCGATCGGCAGCCGAGCCTGGGGAAAGGAAAGATACCTCTACACCCTGCGAAATGCTTAAGACATCATGGGTTAAGAAATTCATAGTCTCAGAACTTGAATTAAAACCCAAAATTTCCATTCGAATCTTAGGATTTACATTGAAACGTTAAGAATAATCGAGACTCTGGCCGAAAACTTGGGTTTTCTTAAGCATCGCCTAAGGTGTACTGCTACTTTCTGGACCTCTCTCTCTTGGGGAGCGTTCTGATCAGAACTTCGAGGCGAATCCGGCCGTGGCGGCGAGGGCCCCCCAGGAGACCAGGAGGGCGAAAACGAGGGGAGGCAACGGCATCGGCACTCTTTCCTCCCCTCAGAGCCTGCACTGCTGCTCTCCCACAAGCTGCCACTTACCTTTCGGTGGCAACTCATGGGAGTCTCCCATACCATCTTGTCGGCTCTTGCGAATCGACGCAAATCTACGCTAAATCGACGCGAATCGACTCTAATCCACGCTAATCCACGCTAAACGGGCGCTATCTCATCGACTCCCAGACGCTAGTCGACGCTGATCGACGCTAAAAATGGAATGACGAGGGTATGCCAGGCTACCATGACTTGCTGCCGAACTACCTCGACTGCACCGGTACCTGCCTGACCGTTTGCGGTCGAGCCGCACGTCACAGCCGCGCCTCTCATGCCAGCCTCGGGCTCGGCCACCTGCGCCGCTCCTGTCTCAAAGAGAGCCCAGGTGGCTTCAGCTGCAATGGCTACGGCAGGTTCGTGTGGCGACCCGGGCGCTGGTTTCAGGACAACGCGTGGACCGTTGAACCTCGAACGATCGGCGGCTCTTCGATCGCCAGATCGTCTCATATTGCAGTGCGTCCGCGAGGAGTGTCTCTAACTCGTTTGACCCAAGTAGCCCAAGTAGCCCAAGTAGCCCGAGTAGCCCGAGTAGCCCGAGTAGCCCGAGTAGCCCGAGTAGCCAGAGGCTGTGATGATGTCCCGAGCGGCGGCGCCAGAGTTGTGAGGATGTCTCGAGTGGCCCGAATAGCCCAAGTAGAGGGTTGGCCCAAGTAGCCCAAGTAGCCAAAGTTGTGAGGATGTCTCGAGCGGCGGCGCCAGAGTTGTGAAGATGTCTCGAGCGGCGCAAGTAGCCTCAGTAGAGGGTTTTAGCGGCGATGCCCGAGTTGTGAGGATGCCTCCATCGCAGGCGCCCAAGTTGTGAGGATGCCTCGAGCGGCGGTGTCCGAGTTGTGAGGATGCCCCGAGCGGCGAGAGGCAGGTCGAGTCAGGTCAAGCGGGACATTACATTATGATGCGTGGCCGAGGTGGCACTCCAGCGCACCGAGCGAGACGCCGCTTCGGGTCAACACGGTAGCGGAATCAAGCCGAATCAGACAAGGCGGAAAACGCCAGAAGAAAAAGTCACCCCGAGGCCCCCGCTGATTTTTTTCTGGCCCAAGTAAAGCGTTGCCCCAAGTAGCCAAAGTTGCGAGGATGTCTCGAGTGGCGGCGTACGAGTTGTGAGGATGTCTCGAGCGGCCCACGTAGCCCAAGTAGAGGGTTGACCCTACTAGCCCAAGTAGCCCGAGTAGCCAAAAGCTGTGATGATGTCCCGAGCGGCGGCGCACGAGTTGTGAGGATGTCTCGGGCAGCCCCAGCAGCCCAAGTAGAGGATTGACCCACGTCGCCCGAGTAGCCCAAGTAGCGAAAGTTGTGAGGATGTCTCGAGCGGCGGCGCCAGAGTTGTGAGGATGTCTCGAGCGACCCAAGTAACCCAAGTAGAGGGCAGACTCGAGTAGCCCAAGTAGCCCATGTAGCCAAAGTTGTGAGGATGTCTCGAGCAGCGGCGTACGAGTTTCGAGGATGTCTCGAGCGGCCCAAGTAGCCCAAGTAGAGGGTTGACCCAAGTAGCCCAAGTAGCCCAGGTAGCAAAAGCTGTGAGGATGTCTCGAGCGGCGGCGTATGAGTTGTGAGAATGTCTCGAGTGGCCCGAGTAGCCCAAGTAGAGGGTTGTCCCAAGTAGCCCAAGTAGCCCAAGTATCCAAAGTTTTGTCTCAGGCGGCGGTGCCAAAGTTGTGAGAATGTCTCGAGCGGCGGCGCCAGAGTTGTGAGGATGTCTCGAGCTACTTGGGCTATTTGGGTCAAACCCTTGGGCTACTCGGGCTACCTAGGCTATTTGGGCTATTTGGGCTACTTGGGTCAAGACCTCTACTTGGGCTACTTGGGCTACTTGGGTCAACCTACTTTCAGGACTTTCAGGACACCAAGTAACCCGAGTAGCCAGAGTGTTGAGGATGTCTCGAGCGGCGGCGCCAGAGTTGTGAGGATGTCTCGAGCGGCCCAAGTAGCCCAAGTAGAGGATTGACCCAAGTAGCCCAAGTAGCCCAAGTAGCCAAAATTGTGAGGATATCTCAAGCGGCGGCGCCAGAGTTGTGAGGATATCTCGAGCTACTTGGGCTACTTGGGTCAAATCCTTGGGCTGCTTGGCCTACTTGGGCCACTTGGGCTGCTTGGGTCAAACCCTCTACTTGGGCTACTTGGACTACTTGGGCTACTCGGGTCAACCCACTTTCAGGACCCCGAGTAGCCCAAGTAGCCAGAATTGTGAGGAGGTCTCTAGCGGCGGCGCCAGAGTTGTGAGGATGTCTCGAGCGGACCAAGTAGCCCACGTAGAGAAGTGGCCCAAGTAGCCCAAGTAGCCAAAGTTGTGAGGATGTCTCGAGCGGCGGCGGCAGAGCTGTGAGGATGTCTCGAGCGGCCCAAATAGCGCAAGTAGAGGGTTGACCCAAGTAGCCCAAGTAGCAAGATTTGTGAGGATGTCTCGAGCGGCCCTAGCCCAAGCAGAGGATTGACCCTGGCGGATGCAATGTCATCTTGACCGATTCTGGGCCACTGGCGGTCAACTTGCCCTGGACACGAAGGAAAAGTACCATCCCCCAGAGCGGTGGCCGTTCAGAGGCGTGGGATGCCCCCTGTAGACGACGCGGCCCAATCCACCGTCCTCGCTGACCACCTCCTGCCCGTAAAAAGCGAAGACCAGGGACATCGATGGACTCGAACGTGCCGACGACGGCAGGCAGCAGGCGATCGAAGCGAGCGCACCGGGCGGCGCAAGAACACACTACGATCCTGCCGTTGCCGAGGCCGAGGCGCCCACGAGGACAGGAAGGGCGCGGGGGGGGGGGCTGCGGCACCCGCGCCCGTCCGCAGAAGGCACTTCGGCACACCGCCACCATGCCTGGCCAGGGCCATCCTGGGCCTCAGAGGGTGGCCTGCAGGCCCCTGGAGTGATGAGATCGCAGCACGCACACAAACTCAAACCTGGAGGGAGGAGGAACGGGCAAGGGCAAGGCGACGAAGGCGCTACAGGGATGGGCGCGAGCCATCGGACCCCGAGGGTCGCTCCCGTTCGAGCGGGGGCTCCCGTCCGACAACACACACCCATACCACCCCCACCCCCCGGGAATTCTACACCCCCGAGAAGTCTGGGGGGCGCATCGGTGTGGGTGCTGGCTGTCAGCTCATGGCGGAGGGCGTGCGCGCCATGCCAGGGCCGAAGGGATGGCTCCACATAGCCAGGCACGGTGGCTGTGCACCAAAGGCCTCCTGTGCAGCCCTGGGCCCAAGAGAAACTGACCCGTGCCATCGAGCCCCTCGCCGAGGCCAACGACTCCTCCGGCAGCCCCGCCCGGCCACCGCGCCTGCGGGGGCGCTCCCGCTCGGCGACGCGATCGGGTCCAGGCACGGGCACCCCAGCCCCTCGGCTCCATCTTGAGGTATCTTGAGCCATCTTGGAGGCCATCTCGGAGGCCATCTTTTGGGGGCTCTAGCGCCTCGCGGCCGCCCCCCCCTCCACCCAGAGCCCCTCGCGCAGGAGCAAAGAAGAGCGGCACCACCACCACCAGCAAGAGGGGCCACGGGGGGGTGTGGTTCTCCCAGTGGCGGGTCCCCCCCTCCCCACTCGAGACGCCTCCCGCCCCCAGCTCGAGGAGGCCTCGTGGACCTCCTCGCTGGAGGCGGCACCCCTGGTGGTGGTGGTGGTGGTGGTGGTGGTGGTGGTGGTGGTGGTGGTGGTGGTGGTGGTGGTGGTGGTGGTGGTGGTGGTGGTGGTGGTGGTGGTGGTGGTGGTGGTGGTGGTGGTGGTGGTGGTGGCGGCGGTGGTGGTGGTGGTGGTGGCGGTGGTGGTGGCGCTTTTCGTTCCTCCCGCTCGCGCTGTGAAAAAATGCAGGGCGGAAGGTTTTGGGCCACTTTCGGCCTCCGCGTGAGCCCCCAGCCAGGCCCCGACGCCGCCAAGGTGCCGCTCGGGATGAAGAGCCGGGCCCGGGGAGGGAGCAGGTGGCCCTGGCATCGCATCGGCAAGTCGATTTGGATCGATCTGAACATCGGATCGGCAGGCTTAGGTCGGGCGAATCCTCCTGCAGGCGGAGATAGCCAAAACAGCTCCTAGTCTTGAATATTCTCTCCTTGAATATGTCTTACGATTTCTGAACATTCTTGAATCGATAAGATATGTTTTTACTAGTCTGCAATATTCCTCATTTAGAGGAATATCGAAGAATAGTAGAAACATAGTCTGTCGATTCAGGAATATTGTAGGAGGGACCTGCCCGATTTGACGGCAGGCATCGGCGGAGAATCTGCAGTGCCATCGAGCCGGCAGTGAGCATTGTTTATCTGATCCCTATCCCCCGTGGCGTGGCCAGGGACCCACTGGCCGATTTACCCTCCATAGATGGGGATATAGGCCGTTCCCTTCGGGTTTCGCGGGGTGTGCCCCCAACTGGTGGGGTAATTTGGCGGGGGTCTCGAAGGGGATGGGGATGGGGATGGGGTGCACGGTTTCCCCCGGGGCCGTAGGCGACCCGAGGAGGAGCAGGAGGAGGAGGAGGAGGAGGAGGAGGAGGAGGAGGAGTAGGAGGGGGAGGGGGAGGAGTAGGGAGGAGGAGAGGAGGAGGAGGAGGAGGAGGAGGAGAAGGAGGAGAAGGAGGAGGAGGAGGAGGAGGAGGAGGAGGAGGAGGAGGAGGAGGAGGAGGAGGAGGAGGAGGAGTAGGAGTAGGAGGAGGAGGAGGAGAAGGAGGAGAAGGAGGAGGAGGAGGAGGAGAACGGGTCGCCTAAGCCCTTCGGAGAAACCCTCCAGGATGAGGGTCGGTTAAACGATACTGAGACAGGCACTGGCGAGGCTTAGGTCGAGCATGTCACCCTACAGGTGGATTTTGGACGAAAAAATAGCATTGACAAAAAAAAAAAAAAAAAAAAAAACTATGTATATATATGGCACATTGAAAAAAGACGGATTTTTACTATTTTGGAATATTCCCCCTGTAGAGGGACAAGCCCAGCTTAAGGCGAAGCCGAGCCAGCTCGACTCTGGAGCCGACGGCGGAGACCTCCGGAGCTCGGGGGGGGCCTGCGGCCCCGGCAAGGCCTCGCGCCGCGCGCCGTGCAGCCGCCGACGGGCCCTTTGGGGGTTCCTGGGGGCCAGAGGCCCCCAGAGAAGGCCGGGAGCGTCAGGTCGGGCATGTCCGCCTCCTCCTCCTCCTCCTCCTCCTCCTCCTCCTCCTCGTTCTCGCCTTCGTCCCTCGTCCCTCGTCATCCTCCCTCGCCGCCCCCCTCCTCCTCAGCAGCTCCTGGCCCTGGCCCGGGAGTGGGGGGGGCAGCCCTGGCCAGGGCATTGGGTTAGGTCGGGCGTATTCTCCTATTGGCGGAATTTGAACGATAAGTTCTCCCTTCTTCAAAAAAGGTAGGTTCGACCACCCTCCCCTCCGACTTCTCGATTCCCCGGGAACCTATGTAAAACATTGATGATTTTGACCCAATGTCCATCCTACCTGTGAATTCTGACTACCTACCAGACCACACCAACCCAACCCGAAGACCCGAATTTCGGGTTGGGGGGGGTATGGGCTCCATTTGTGTTTTTTCGATGTTCCCAGACCCCCCCCCCACTGGACATGGAGGGCAAATTGAGGCCTTCGGGTTGGGTTGGGGTGGTTTGGTGGGTGGTGAAATTCATACTATCCCAGTCAGGCCTGTATCCGTACCACCTCGGCTCCCTGGCAAAAAATACGGTGACACGTTTGTTATAGCATAACACTCTGTCGCGAACGATTCGTAAAAATACAATGCGGGCACATTCGCGCGGCCGCTGCGCGCGCATGTCGAAATCCTTCCAACACACATTGTGTTTTCAACAATTTCAACATCCAGTTTCAAGGAAACCTATGAACACACACTACTTTCTCACCCAAAAAAACTGAAAAACCTGCCCGCGTTCCTACCGCACGGCAATGTTTTTCAACATCCCTGTCAAATCGGGTTTCTTGGGCAAATTTTGCCCCCACGTCGATCTCATTCAACAACGGTCGCGCGCCTGCCAGGGCCACAATCCTTTGAACAAATGCGGGGCACATGCGCGCGGCTGCCGCGCGCGGGCCAAAACCTTCCAGACACATTGTGGTTTCAACAATTTCAAGAGCGAGCTTCATGAAATCGCACGACTCGCAGCATACAACCTCAACCAAAAAAACTACACAAAGGAAAAAACACAAACAACTAACAAACAAACAAAAACGCGCGCTTCCCGAATCCTGAAAACAATGGTTTTCAACAGATCTGCCATGCGAACAACTTACGCGCGCGCGCGTCCAAAGCCTTCAACATCGGTCGTGCGCCCGCCAGGGCCATAATCACTAATAAAGAAGCACCATGCGGGGCACATGCGCGCGGACGCCGCGCGCGAATGTCGAAATCCTCCCAAACATCGTCACCAGCATCGCTAAAATCATCATCGTGTCTACCATTGCCGACGTTGCCATGATACCGTGCCCACCAAACTCGCCGACTCGAACTGAAATGCCCGCTGCGATGTGCTCAGCGGTCCGCGCCACCGCATTCGCGTCGGTCGCGCCAGACTAGCTGGCCGCTGCGCGCGCGAGCATGCGCGAGCTAACGCGGCCGCAGAGATGCACCAGCCAACACCAAGCACTCATCGCAATCGCTTGCGCATGGGTTTTGCGAGCCAGTTTTCGGGTGGGTGGGTGGGATGACTGCACGAGCAGTGGAGCTGACAACTTCAACGTCGGCAAACGAATTCACCCACATTATACAACCACCCCGACACGCGAAGCCGTTCAGTAAACGCGCCCGAAAAAAGGAATCGAACAAGGCAAGGCCGTTTAGTAAACGCCCAAGGCCGTTCAGTAAACGCCAATTGTCCACTCTGGAGGATTATCCCTCCCCTGAGTTCGGTCGGGCATGTCCCCCATACGGGCGGATTTTGCCCCCCCCCCCCCAAAAAAAAAATGTCCACAGTGATGCCCAAAAATCTCAAAAAGTAGTCGAAACATCGTCCCCCATGAGTACTTTGCAATTGTTCTTGGATGTGTCTCCTGCAGAGGGACATGCCCGACTCAACGGGGGCGGCGAGGGAAAGGCGGGCCGCCTGGGCTGCGGCTTTCGGGCCGCCGGGGGTGTGGGCCAGCAGGCCAACTGCAGGGCGGTGCACCGCCGAGAAAGCCCGCAGGCCCTGCGGCGGATCCGAGGCCGACCGAAACCGTCAGGTCGGGCCTGTCCTGCTACAGGCGAGTTTTCGACGATAAAAACAACATATACCCGAAAAATAATCAAACATCATCCTGAGGTAAGAAGACGAAGAAGAAGAAGAACAAAAAGAAAACGTCCCACACTTTTTTGATTCTTTTTGAAGACTCCTCCTGTAGAGGAACACGCCCGACCGACCGAAACCGACGAGCCGCCAGGAGCCCCCGAAGGGTGCGGCGACGCGGCAGCGGCACGGCAGCCGACCGCAGCAAAGCGACCGCACGATTATCCGTTAATTCACCGCCTGCGGCGCGGCCAAGCCGGCCAAGCCGGCCCAGCCGCGGACACCCTCTGGTGATACCCGTCGTCCAGCTTTCGGACCAAAATCTGGGCTGGACCTAAACGCTGTTTTTCCCCACGTCCTAAATGGGGTTAGTGTTTTCTGTGGACACCCCGCGCAAGAACCAGAACACACACTACATCATCACCCACTCACTCACCCACTCATTCACTCACCCACCCTCTCACTCACTCACTCATCACTCATTCACTCAGTCACCACGTCGCCATCGCTCACACACACACACACAATTATCACCATCAACATCAATAGCGTCATCCCCGCATCGTCATCATCAACATCCGTATCATCATCCCCATCACTCATTCACTCATTCACTCACTCACTCACCCATTCCCTCCCACTCACTCCTTCACTCATCATCACAACAATCAGCATCGTCGTCACTTACTCTCACTCGCACTCACATTCACTCACACACACAGACCATCTTGAACACCTTGACCGTCAGTCCATCATACACTCGCTCACCCACTCAGCCCTCACCTGCATCATCCTCATCATCATCATCACTCATTCAGTCGTTCACTCACTCCCTCACTCACCCACTCATTCGCTAGCTTGGATAACCCAAGGAAACATTTAAGAAACCCCCCGGTGTTATTGTTAGCGCCGCGCCATGATTTAACATGTTCAGGGGGCCGTTTTCGCAGAGCGATACCTTTAGCACTTCGCACAAATCAAGATATCCACGGGGTGTCGCGCGCTGCGCGACGCGCAAGAAGAATTCCTTAAGGGATGCCTTTGGGTATGCTGCGCATGTCCTAGGACACGCGACGTACTAGCAAAGGATTGCCCGTGTGTGTGCGTGTGTGTGTTGTGTTGTGTGTCCTCGGGACTGCTAAGGATGTCCTATGACATGTGAAGGATGTCCTAGGAAATGCGACGGACTTCCCAAAGGAATGATATGGAGGTCCCAGGACATGCTTAGGTTGTCCTAAGACATGCCAGGGATTTCCTACAAACATCTACATATTGTGTAGGGAGTGCGACGGATGTAATAAGAAATGCTACGCCTCTTATCATTCGGGCTATGATTATCCCCTCCTCCTCCTCCTCCTCCTCCTCCTCCTGCTCCTGCTCCTCAACCTCCTCCTCCTCTTCCTGCGCGATTCCTATTACAACTCCCTTTGAGAAATGAATGTTTTTTTTTTTCGGCCGTCCTAGGGGACGGCCCATCCCAGGGTATCCTCCCCGCCCCGCACCGAAGCGTTATCTTAGCACCCGCTAGAAAGGATAAAATGAAAATGATAATAATCTTCGGAATGAGAGGGATCACAGTATATCTAAAATTGAGAAGCATACAGCGAATGAGAAGAAAAAGAACAAAAACAAACCTGAGAATACGAATACACATAAGAATGACAACAATACAAATAATAATGGAAATAAGAGTTAAAAAACACACATAAGAAAATACAACGAAGTACGAATAATGTAAGAACGAGAAGGATAAGTGTAACATTAAAAGCGGGAGAAAGAAAATAGTGAGATTGAGATAACACGATCAGAATAAGAAACGTATGATAAAAATACTGGTACGAACGATAATGGTACTAAAAAGGATGAGAGACAATAAGAATGAGACTCATGAAACGAATGATAATAATTGCACGAATGCTGCTACTCTTGGGCAGAATGGTACTGGTGAAAACTAAACAAACAAAACATGCTTGTACGAATACAACGGGTACTGATAACATAAGGAAGCATAACGGTTCTAGTGATGACAACAACGGTAATGATAATAACAATCATAAATTGGTAATCGCCCTAATGATACCCATAATAATACCAAGGGTGACGGTACGAATGATCATAATACGTGAACGAATGGTACAAATAATGGTACAAAAAAGTATATCGATAATGCAAATAGTGATACTACGGATAAGGCTAATAACTAAAAACGGTAGGTATAATAAGAACGTACGCACCATGCTGATCATACGGATAATAAGGACAATGGCACGAGTCATAATGCAAATCGTGGGGATAATGGTACACATGTTTCTTGCTCATTTAATTTTTCAACAAAAAATGAAAAGTGATATGAATGATCACAATACTAACAATATGGCTAATAATGGAAATACTGAGAATATGGATAATACTAAGCTGTGAGCTATGAGCTACGTATTCATTTCCTAAAAGATGTCATGGCCGTCCGAAAGAAATGCCAAGGATTTCCTAGGAAATAGAACGGATGTCCTAGGACATGGTCGGGGGTTCCTAGGACGAGCTAGGGAAATGCTGAGAATTCCTTGGAATTCCTTTGGAATCCTAAACAATGCTAAGGATTTCTTAAGAAACGGCTCAGTAGGGCTTAGGGCGAACAGGGCCTAGCAAGGCTCAGCAGGGGAGAGCAGGGCTTAGCAGCGCTCAGCAGAGCTCAGCACGGGCTAGCAAGGCCTGGCACGGGCTTAGCAGGGCTCCGCGGGGATTAGCAAGGCTTGACTTAGCAGGGGCGAGCAGGGCTCGGGAGGGGGCGAGCATGGCTTAGCATTGCTTAGCAGGGGGCTCAGCATGGGGCCCAGTAGAGCTTAGTGGAGCGAGCAGGGTTTAGCAAGGCTCAGCTGGGGATAGTAGCAAGTCTTAGCAGCGTTCAGCGGCGCTCAGCAGGGGCTAGCAAGTCTCGGCATGAGCGTAGCGGGGCGCAGCAGGGCTCAGCAGGGGGCGAGCCTGGCTTATCATTGCTTACCAGGGCTTAGCGGGAGCTAGCAGGGCTCAGCAAAGCTTACCTTGGCCCCGAGTGCTCTTTGCGGGCTCCTCCGGTGCCGAGGTAACGCTTCCTGGGTGCCGGATGCGTTATATTTTCACCTGATGATGGGGGGGGGGTCTTAAAGGCTTCCCGAGGTTATAGGGGAAGTATCAGGCGGAAGGCTCGTCTGTGAGTGAATTGCGAGGAACCTCAAGCGGAAGCCCTTCCCCTATGGGGCCCGCGCCTCACGCTTTTTACCCTAACGGGTCATCCTCGAACCTGTAACTGTCGTCACTTTTGGGCTCCTGAAGCCTGAATATGGGGAAGCATCAGGCGGAAGGCTCGTCTGTGAGTGACTTGTGAGGAGGTGTCAAGTGAGAGCCTTCCCCCTATGGGGCCTGCAGCTCATGTTTTTAATCCGAGCGGGTAATCCTCGATCCTGTGACTGTCGTCACTTCTGGGTTCCTGTGACTTGAATACGCGGGAATTATCAGGCGGGGGCGTCGCCTGTGAGTGAACTGTGAGGAAGTCTCAGGCGGGAGCCCCCTCCATATGGGGCCCGCAGCTCATGTTTCTAATCCCAGCGGGTCATCCTCGAACCTGTGACTGACGCCACTTTTGGGTTCCTGAGGCCTGAATATGGGGAAATATCAGGCGGGAGCCTCGTGTGTGAGTGAACTGTGAGAAAGTCTCAAGCCGGAGCCCCCTCCTTTTGCGCCCTTCGAAAGGCGACTCGCCCGACCCATCAGGTGAGGAGGAAGAGGAGGAACAGGAGGTGAGGACGACGACGGCGGCCGGGCGCAGAGGGGAACCCTTGCGTCCGGGCCGGGAGTGGTAACCCATCTTCGGCCGAATCGAGGGCAGGGGGGGACCCTTGTCTCTGGGCTCGCGGTGGTAACCCATCGTCAGCCGGATCGGGGGCAGGGGGGAACCCTTGTCTCCGGGCTGGCGGTGGCAACCCATCGTCAGCCGAATTGGACGCAGGGGGAAACTTTGTGTCCGGGCTGGGGGTGGTAACCCATCCTTGGCCGCATCGGGGGCAGGGGGGAACCGTTGTCTCCGGGCCGGCCGTGGTAACCCATCGTCAGCCGAATCGGGCGCAGGGGGGGACCCTTGGCTGGCGGTGGTAAACCATCGTCAGCCGAATCGGGCGCAGGGGGACCCCCCTGCGTCCGGGCTACGGGTGGTAGCCCATCCTCGGCCGAATCGGGCGCAGGGAAAAGCCCTTGCGTCCGGGGCGTGGGAGTGATAACCCGTCCGCGCCCGAAGCCACTCCCTCCACAAAAAGTGTTTTGCGTTCTCGAGGGTAAGGGACCACGAACGCCTATTTGTTGTTCGGCTTCTTTTCGGCTCGAGGTGCCGCGTCCTGTTTCCGGCCCTGGGGGGCGTTTCTCACTCCTCGCGTTGCCTTTTCCCGTTTTGCGGCCTCGCCGGGTCCAAAAGGGTTACGTCGAGGTATGAACATCGAGTTTCGAGCTCTCGGGTTCGATACGTTCTTTGTTTTGAATATGAGGCTTCTGGAGGCCGTTTGCGGGTCCTGGGACCATCGAAAATCGGTACGGGATGGACTCCAGGAAGGGTATGTGGATTCGATGTGATTGGATATCGCAAACTTTGCGGGGACATGTTCACGTCGAGTTTCGACTTCCGAAATTGAAACCTCCGATATTCCCTGCGGGGCCAGGAGCGGCGGAGGAAGCGGTGGAGGAGCTGGCGAGAAGATGCTCCAAGGGACCAAATTGTCGAGGAAACACGGGGAGAAGAAGGAGGAAGAAGAGGAGGACGAGGAAGAGCAGGAGGAGGACGACGAGGACGAATACGAGGAACATGAAGAGGAAGAGGAAGAGGATGAGGAGGAGGACGAGAAGGACCGAGCACTGAGGACGGAGGACGGAATTCGGTGGACGGGGGACGGTGCACGGAGCACGGAGCATGTCGGTCGATGAACCGAGGACGGACGAGGAGGAAGAGGCGGGAGGAGGGAGAGAGAGGACGATGGAGGATAGACGGAAGACGATGCACGACGAGCGGGGAGGAGGGAGGAGGAGGGAGGAGTATGAGGAGGAGGACACTATCTTCGGGTATCCTGGGGCCTTCGTAGAGGCTTAACTGCGGCTGCGAACGCGGCCGTTCGAGAATGCGCCCGTGCTGGCCGAGGCGGCGACGGCGTCGAGGAAAATCGGC